>WBNM01032804.1:0-28106 GCA_013399055.1 Ramphastos sulfuratus | reverse complement strand
CCCCCCCAAACACACACACACACACACACACACACACACACATACACACATGCACACACAGAAACACACACATCACTCACTCACTCTCTTTCTATGGTACCTGATTAATATAGACCAGGCATATCAGGCTCTAAAAATGCAAGTTTCTCTTTCATGACTATAAAATATAGCTAAAATGACTCATTCTGGCACAGATATATACTAGATGAAGATGGATACCTGGTGAAATCCAGTGTTACATGAAATTAATTCCACCTGTATATCACCCCTCTGGCCACCAGTTGCAATCTGCTTAAATAAAAAACCTGCTGTATGTCCCTTGGGAGGAATAGGGAGAATTGGCTGGGTGTCATTGGCCTTGATCACTCTTGCTCTGAGGCTATTGAAACAACAAACACTGCCGAGCATATCTGCTCTGATAGGGAAAGCATTAATTACTGGCACCAGTACCTTCACCAATTGCAGAGTGACTGCTGAATGACAGCATTTTTTATTCAACCAACAAGAAAGGACGATCAAAGCTAAAGGCATAGCTCCAAACAAACACAGAGGAGTCCTGCAACTGAAACAGATCCACTTCTAACAAACTGAGATTTTGATAATTCTATGTTAACAATGAGACACTGAAACTAATCATAAGCTCCCTGGTCTGTCTGCTGGGAGTTTTCTGTTATCTCTTCAGGCATCAGAACCGAGATTAGAGTGGAGATGCTGTCCTTCAACATTCTCATTTAAAGTGCTGCTTTCATTGCATTCATTACAAGGGCTGTTTATAAAATCTGCTGTACAGAGAGAAATCACATCTGAGGTTGTACACTGTCTGTGTATTTGGGTGGCCCCTCCAGCGAACTGTGAAAGGTCATAATTTACCACACACAGTTCATTAGGAACCCTGATCAATGTGACACTGGGCAAGGTAAGGCAAGGCATTTCTGCTTTTCTGCCAAACTCAGATTCCAGTTGCTGGGAGAGTTCTTACATAATCAGACTCAAGATATTTCTTCTTCTGGTGCAAGAACATGAATATATAAGATACTGCTTACCAGATTTAATCTACCACATACTAGCAGTGATACTTGTCAGAGAAAAGAGGAGCATAAATTTACAGGGTAGTCTTCTTCCTTGACAAGGTATTCGTAACAATATTGTATTCAGGAGTGATCTGGCTTTATTTCTTAACCTTTTGATAAAAAGAGGATCCTCAGAAAACACAGAGTTTATATCTGACTGTCCTACATGTAAATTCTGTTTGACAGATGTGAATAACAATTGCAGTGGTCTTTCAGCCATTGCAGTGACAATCTTACCTAATGGCACAACAGTCGGCATCTGTATAAATAGGAAAAGATTAGTTCCTTTTCCTTGTGCATGGAAGCCAATGGTAAAAGTTTTTCACTTCAAGTTTAATTCAGGTTTGTGAGACAAGATCTAGTAATTCATAAATTCATGAAAAATATTCCAGGTTTTAGAAACATTTTGGTCTTCTTCAAGTTTATCTGGAAACAGATGAAAGCTTAGAAGCTGTTAACTCTAAAATAATAATTTCATTTTACTACTGGAGACAGGTAGTCTAAAATCTGAGCTTGGCAAAATTTAAAATGTCACATAATATCTTTTCATCTGTGTTTTCAGTTTGTACAGCCAGTAAACATTCTGAAAACGGAACAATCTTGATCAAGCAGTATCTGGTTAATTTTCTGTAACTTTTATCAGCTGGCATCTAAAGAAAATTAATTAAAATAAGTGTTCTCTACTTTGGTTATTTGTTACAACTTGAACTTGACAGTAATATCCCTGTTTCAAATTACATATCACAGAATCCTTGTATCCAGGAAACTGCGGTGGTAGCAAAGCATACTGTGGCAGAGAGCGTGTGCCAAATCTAGATATTTTAGGGGAGCTACTATGTCAAAGAACAGCTTTTTTTGTTTGCTTCCATTCTGCAATAAAATGATACTCCTTCAGCCAGACTGATAAACACAAGCAAGGAAAAATGTGTGTATTGCCAATGTATGAGCCACCGTAGCACATTTATTACCTTACAACAGTTTTAGGTGGTTTGGATTATTTAGATTTATGGGTTGAAAAAGTATTTATAACTTTGTCTTGCTGTGCTAGGAGAAATATAAACCTAATTTTCATCTACAAGGGTATCAGTGAGAGATAATGCATGCAAATCCTGCAAATGTTGGGTCAGCAGAATATAAAATATTTAAGAACATTCTAATTAGGTTCATGGAGAAAGGTTATGAGAGAAACCCACATAGAATAACATAGCTGCAAATGTTAATGGCAGGAATATCAGAACCAGTATGACTGTAAGAGGCATAAATTAAGAAATTAAGAATATCTGCAAGGCATATTGAAGCTTAAGGAGTCAAACACTGTAAATAGTTACTACTATTTACTATTACTGTTTCTTCTTGATCCAAGCAATCAAATCCTAAATGAAATGGAAATAAACCTAATTCTACAGAGAAAATTTTTAACACCCTAGAGCAAAACTCCACTTTACGTACAGACAGTTCTAGTAGCATTGATTAGTAAGTCTGTCTAGATTCCTCTCTGTTTTGCTTACTTAATGTAGTCAAACTTTGGCTCATATTTCCTGTGTTAGATGATCATCACAGGTAATTTAGTTTTTTACTTTTTAATGGAAACTTTCTAAGCATCACGAAGGGAAAAGTATATTTTGCTACACTCATGCAAAACTTCCCCCACTTTTTTTTTTTTTATTGGGCAGCCTAGACACCTTTGTATTATAGATATAGCTCTGAAATTTGGTAGTGGAGGGATGGGGTGTGCTGTTAATCAGGGTTATTTTTGTTTGATTTTTCACAGATAACCTGTTGAAATTCAAGCTACAAACTTAATGTCTCTCACTACTCACAGTGGGATTTTGTTTGCATTTGATAGCTAAACTGTATGAAATTTCATGTTTCATGCATGCTCCATCCCCTCTGTGATTATATATTGACTTGATTGCAGAAGCATCCTTCTCTGACTGGATGTGTGAGGTTGCCTCTTTGCACAGCTACACAGATTTTGAGCAG
This sequence comes from Ramphastos sulfuratus, assembly GCA_013399055.1. NCBI lineage: Eukaryota > Metazoa > Chordata > Aves > Piciformes > Ramphastidae > Ramphastos > Ramphastos sulfuratus. The sequence continues at coordinate 25,053 of WBNM01032804.1, read as the reverse complement.
GACTTTCTCTGCCATTATTACTGTGGGCTGAGGCAAGTTACTGACAGATGAGGATCACAGCGTAATGTAAATTTGAAGGGGCCTCTAGCAGATTATCTGGTCAGCATTCTGCTCAAATCAGGACTAGCTTTAAAGTTAGGTCAGGTTGCTCAGGCCCTTATCCAACTGAGTTTTGTCAATATCCAGGGATCCAGGGATCACATCTACCTAGGTTGATGTGTTACAGTGCTGAACCCCTCTCACTGTGGAAAACTTTTTCCTAATGTATAATCACAATATTCTTTGCCTGAAGTTGTGTCAGATGTCTCTCATCCTTTTACTGTGTGCCTCCAAGAAGATTCTAGCTCTGTCTCCTTTAAGGTCTTCTGTCACATAGTTGGAGACAGCAATAAAATCCTGTCTTAGCCTTCTTTTCAGAAGACAGACAGACTTCAGTTCTCTCAGCATCTCCTCATATGCCATTTGTTCCAGCCCCCTCCTTATCTGAGTGCAGTTCACTGGACTTGCTCCAATTTGTCAGACTGCCTTCAGCTTGGAAGCTCCAAACTGAGAGGAGTCTTGCAAGTGCTGAGGAGAGGAGAACGAGCTCTGTTCTCAGCCTCTTGTCTATGTTTACATTAGTGCAACCCAGGATGCGTTTGGCCTTCCTTGATGCTAGGGAACTCTACTGTCTTCTGTTCAATGTGTTCACCAGCCCTTGCAGGTCATTCTCTGCAGACCCACTTAGCCCATTAGATATTTCTGTAGGGTTATCCTATCCCAGGTGCTAGGCTCTGCATTTTCCCGTGTTGAGCTTCATGTGATTCTCAGTGGACCATTTCTCCAGCCTGTAGAGGTGCCTCTGAATGGCAGCCTTAGTTTGCAACGTATCTACCACTCTGCATGTCCCTTGTCCCCCAGTTTGGTATTTATCATTAACTTCCTAGGAATACAATTTTTCCCTTCATCCTTGTGGTTAATGGAATAGAGCCTGGCCAGAGTTGAACTGCTGATAAATATCTGTTGAGACTCGCAGCCCAATCATTTTCCACCCACTTTATAGTTTGTCTGTGCAAGTCCATATCTCACTACACTGGGAATAAGAAAAATGGTTGTCTCTATTCTGCTTTTAGTGTCCTTTTGCTTCGTACGTGTTAGTTCTGAAGAGATAGGTAACAGACATGCAATCAAAATGCAGTAAAAACTAAGCTTGTAGAATGATGAGGAGTAAATAAAGGTGATCTTGCTGAAGAACATAATGAGGCCAATGGAGAAATATGGCAGGTTTTGCAAAGGAGGAATTTTGAATTTCTGATGAGGAGCTGTAGCAGGCTATTGTGAATTGCCAGACATGGAATGAATGAAGAAAAGGAGTGCTCTAGTAGAAGAAGGTCGATATTGTATCAGGAATTGAAAAGTTTGGGGTGGACTAGAAAAGTAAAACTGAAGTAGAAGCTCCAGAAGGCAGATCTTAAGATAGGTAGTGGAATTTAAAGCTACTTGAGGATTGAGATAGGGATTATAAACAGGACTGTGTCTATGATGGATTTACCCAGGAGGTAAATTTACCCACATTAGCCTGCACATTGGTTCATTCAATAGCTCTAATATCAGAGCAGATGCCACTCAAAAGGACCCAATGAGATCCTGGCTTGGGTGCTGATTGTTTAATTTCTTCAAAGCCTTGCTATTTCTCATGCACATAGAGAAAATACAGTAAAGTTACATCAGTAAGATTGTACCATTAGCCTTCCCAAAACCAAAACAGGACCAAACTAGATTTATGTGTGTGTATCTTTCTCTCTCTCTGCTTAACATCCTAACACGTGAAATGTACTACTGCTTTACCATGCAGGACCTTGTGAACAAACATTCATTGGTGTCTGTGAAATGCCCAACTGTTATAATGAAGAGTGCTATTGAAAATCACCTGTGGAAAATTGACAAGACTCTATTCAGAACAAGGTTAAGTAAGAAAGAGGACATAAGGCTACATATTAGCAAGGATGAAAACATTCAATATATTGGGTAGGTTCTCAGTGAGTACGATTTTGGAAACTAACAATGATACTACTAAACACAGTATCTGAAATGGAACAAAAAAATACTTAGAGGCTTGTTAAACACATATACCCAGTATTTTTGTCAGAAGAAACACAGCATAAATATATTTCCACTTGTATGGAGTTTTATATTCAGCTACCTTGCATTTATTTATTTTTCCTGTCCAGGGCAAGAAGGTAATGCACTAGTTTTTCACATTCTCTAATTTACATCTGGCATGAGCTCTGAGATATGAACCTCACTTTATTGTATTCCTCACTTAAGATGAAGGATACAGCTGGTTTAAAAAAAAGCATGAAGATCTCACTCTTCAGAGGAAGAGAGAGGTACATTTCAGTAAAAAATCAGTACATATGCAAATGTTAAATGTCCCCTGTCCCCTCTTTTTTTTTTTTTCCCAAAAATATTTAAGAAAATTATGTAGGCCAATACTTCCTTTTCAAGAAGACATAAACCATTGCTGTATGGCTAGCACCACCTTCTCATTTATTTATTAAATGGCAGCATTAGTTATTAATAGCTTCAAGCTGTTTTCATGTGTAACTCATTTTCTGACTCATACATGCCTTGCTTCCTCTCTCTCTAATTCACTTTATTGTCAACAAATGTGGATCTGTCTGGAAAGGGCAAGCAACCTGAATGCAGCATTGGGTGAGAACTGGCCTTGCTTCTACACTATCCCTCCAGGTTGTTCCAGAACTAAACTCTAGGAGAGTAGGGCATAATGAGCTGTCTTGTTTATTGAAACAACATTCCTTAAAAAGCTTAATTCTAAGCATAATGTGATCCAACTAAAATATGCCAAGCAGAAATTAAAAAAAAAAAAAAATGGATCTAATGGTAAGGAAGTAAAATACTTCAGTACTTACTGAATCTGAAATCACTGGCTTTACTGTACACCTCAGTAAGCATAGTCAAGGAATGGAGGTTTTATTTACTGCATCTTGTGAATCATTACATGGGAATCACAACAGAAAAGTTTAGAAAAGGTATTTCTGGAACTGGGAAATGAATGGAGTGTGCTGGTTTTTGTCTGTGATAGGCTCTACACTAAATTTGTCATGGGGAACAATGAATTAAAGAGCTACTTTTATTCCTTAAATTCCTGGTTTGTTACTATCAGCACTCTCAAGGTATTTTCTTTGCTTGTTCCATCCCTGGATATTCTGAGAACATGAGCTGCTATGCTTCTTCAGAAACAGTTGCTGTGTAAAAGGAACAAGTCTTGTACAAGATGATGGAGTAAAAAAAAAAAAATCCATTTATACTTACACTTAGAGGTTCTGAGGTAAGTTTAAAGTTCAGTACAGATTTAGATACATAGAAGATGAGATATTAATCCTCATATTGTCAGCTTAAGTCTAATACTGAACTGAATTAACATCCCTGGAGTGCTTGAGTAATTCCTATTGAATGAGATTTTGTAGAGATGTAACCTATAAGCTATATTGTGGCATCTCTGAAGCATTAAAGCTTATTCTCTGTCGCTGCCAGGAGTAAGAAATTACATAGATGGCATAGCTTTGCCATAACAAAATGAAACTTCTTAATATCTGAAGCAAAGTGGTTGCCAACACAAAAGACAAGTGCCTGGACTTTTCATCAACCTAATTTCTTACACTTTGCTGCATGTTACCCTCAAAATATGTTCACAAGCAGCTATTCAAACACATGTGCAGTTGGATACATGAATGTATTTCCTATTTTTCACGAGATGTGTTATCTTAGATTACTGTTGATTACATATTCAGCATATGGAAATTTATCTCTGGATATTATCTGGATAAATACTGCAGCTACATTGGATAATTTAAATATATAAAACTTAACTATTACCTATCTGGTTAGTACTTAAGATTGAGACACCTGCATGTGAAGAAGGACAGAAAGATCTGCAGTCTACAAGCAGGAAAGAGACGATATAGGGAAGTGAAGGACACAGTCTAGGTTTTCAATCTTCTGGTTTAATACTTATTTCATTGTAATGTAATCATTACTCTGATCAGCTGAAAGCTGCCACTAAAAGAGCTTTTCCTCTGTCATGTTTCTGATCACAATTCCCATGACTGTATTTGTAAGCTAATGTGACCACAGGGCTAATGTGGTCTTGTGACTCTGTGTTGAATAGCATTAATTTGCTACTCTGGGCTAAGTGTCTACAGCCAGAAATGAAGAAAGAGCAGGACTACCCAGTCAGGCAGCAGTTTGCATTTGCTACTTCTTGGACAGAAAGAAAAATGACAGCCTTTGTAGCCTTTGATGCTATATTTTCAGAATTGATGTCTAGGGGTTACTTAGAGAGATGCTGAACACTTACAGCTCTTCTTGATGGGAAAGAGAGATGTAGGATCTAAGAAATTTAAGAACACCTTGAAAATCAGCTTGGTCTCAAATTGTATCCTTTGTATAATTCAGGTTCTCTTTCTCCTAAATATTATTTTCTATTTCTTACACTTTCAATTATATGTTAGCATATGTAATTATCAGTTTCTAGAGAACCTCTATGACCAATGTTAATAGAGAAGTTTTATTTTATTTCACTGTGTCAATGGGGCCTGGCATTGTAAAACTGACACACAACTAACAACTGGATTATGAGGCATTGCTAGACCCTGCTGCTCTGTTCCATACTCCAACAAGTTTATCACACATTTTAGTGTTCATTAATATTCAAAGAATGAATTGGCATGCAAAGCTGAATTCAGGACTTTCCAGAGGACAAGCATGAGTCAGGTACTTCAGCTGGGGCAATATTTCCTCATAAACCCAGATTTTGTGAGGCATCGTATTTCTGTGCATCTGTTCTGCTTCCACTCTGACTGAAAGGACAAACTAAAGAGTGCTACTTTAAGGTCCATGTCTTCCCTTCTAGGGTCCAGACCTCTTGAGACTGAAGCATGACATAATTTGTTATTGATTTTTCCCAACGGAGGAAGAAGAGTACGTAACAAACTAAAAAGCACAGGTATTTTATTGACCTGACAGCACTAGAATGCTGTGAACACTTTTAGCAGCCCAACTCTGCAGGCAAAATGCAGCCCTTCTTGTGCACGGTGACTGGTTAATGTGACATGCTTTCAGGCTGGCTATTTGTTTGCCTTCTGTTCTGTTTCTGTTACCTGTCCTTTGATTGATCATACTCATCCATTTGCTTTTGCCCCACCTGTAACAGTTTCAAATGATACTTGAATTTCTAGGATGCATATTCTTTGTACCTAGGCTTCAGCCAGAACATGTGCCTCTGTCTTTTCAGCTGTTAAGTCTTAAACCACAACATGCGGTGTACCAGTCTTGAACTGGCTTTTGTCTGCTGCAGGTGCTGCAGGTTAGCTGTAACCTCCAAGGAATTTAATCTGCAGATTTTACTGGGCTTGTGTGGGTCCCGTGTACTAGAAGTTTGGTTTGATGAAAGTGCTTTAAGCAGAGATGTGTTTGTATGTTTAGCAACTGTCTTTTCTTTCACTGTGCACCCAGTTCAGGGACTGCAGAGGCTCTGTTCCTAGGATCTGCTGTTTTAGGGCAACAAGAAGAAGATGCAGATAAGCTACATCATCTGGGGCAAATACACAACCCTTTTTACATGCAGGTGTCAGATTGTCCCAAGAGCCTAGTTCTTTCCCTTCTACCCATATTGTGTCTTTGGGCTTGGCACCTCTGCCTAGTCTTTTTCCAGCGTTCTTGCTAGCAGCTGGCATAGAGCAACTTGTAGTGGGTGGTAAACTTTTTGGGAAAAGATTCTCGTCTCTTCTCTTTGCCTTGTATCAGTTGGGTCAAGAGGTCTGCATGCACTTTGATGAACTTAAAAGAACTGCTTTAAGTAGTCTTTTATTTCGCTAGGGTTTATTTTCCTGTGGCTTAGAGCCCTCTGATTCCTTCGTTGGGACTGTATGTGGCTGTACCACTGTTTAGTTTCAAAAGTTAATTTTCAAATGCAACATACTCCTTAAAGTTACGTTTTCAGTTTAAAAAGTCATTCTAAAGAAAAATGACCATTCGAAATTCTAGATTGGTTTAGACTGGAATTTTTGAAACAATGGTATCTAAACTGTAGTGTAAAGGGGGACATTTATATCTTGCAAATATTTCTCTTTTAAAATATCTTGTTTAATGTTTGGTATTGAAAGATTATCCTAGGAATTTAATAAAGCTGTGGCTAATTGGTTAAACGACAATCTTAATGTGTGCATCTGAAATATTTGGAAAGAGGGCTTGCCCAAGAATAAAAGGAACAGAAGAGCCTGTAAAAGTCCCGTAAAGGCATGGGGAAAGAAGATTTATGACTGATTCCTGTGTTTTTCCTGGCATTTACCTTTGAAATAGTCTGGAAATAAGTGTAAGAATGTGACAACACTTCCTGAAACACCCGTTTTCAATCTCTTGAGTGCATTTAACCTTTCAAATGGCAGGACTGTGCTAGTTTAGCTGAACATTAAAGAAGAAAAAAATAGGTTAGTGACTAAGTAATTCTAAAGAAAGTTCACTAGGAACAATGAAGCTTTGAGAAAAGACTCCTTGATAAGCTAGACTTAACTTTTTCATAAAAGCTATACATTAACTCTAAGACTCTAGTAAGTAATGCAGTGGTATGACTTTTCAGCTTCGTAATTGAGGTCCAGCCTAACATTAATAAAGACAAGGGCTACTAGATGTTTCTTAAGTGTGAAAGCTATGGAGGACATACACTAGAGGCTGTCAGCTGAAGCTGGCTTTTTGTTGTTATGCTTCAAGCTTCTCAAACATCTTTTATTCTTCAGCTTATTTACATAAGTGGGATGTCCTATGTCNAGAATCCCCTCCCTTGCCCTGCTGGCCACGCTGCTCTTGATGCAGCCCAGGACTCGGTTGGCTTCCAGAATGTTTACCCACTGAGCCCTCCACTTTGACACACTTGTGGGCACAGCTGATTGCTACACTCAGGTTCCTGTCCTCAGGCTTCTGTCCCCAGAGCCACAGAGCCACACACCAACTCTGTATGACTGCCAGAAAGCAATATCTGCGGTGCCCAGAGGCACTTTGTCTGCTGGAGCTTTTCTGACAAGTTTGGTATGCTTTTAGACAGTGGATTAAGGTTTTCCCTCAGATTATATGACTCTTCATACACTAGAGTCTGTGGGATTGCCTAACTGAATGAGAGAGAGGGTATCAGAGACCGACAGTGCCCAGGCAAAACTGTGCCTGGCAGGAGGCAGAACTGAGCAGAGAAACCCTGAACAAGTTGGCTGGTCATTAGTTTGGATCTTTGGAAATTAGATAAAAAAGTTAATTTCACTGATGTTCCTTGAAAAGTATGAACATTATAACGTGATCAGGGATTTAAAAAATACATCAAAACAGTAGCTTGCAGGGATTTTGTTCCAAAGATAAAAATACCATTAATTTTTAAATAAGCAAATGGTATCTTTCAGTTGTTAAAAGCAGGAGAAATCTGCAAAGGGGCTTCTTGAAACGTGTGTAAGAGCTCATTTTTCTAGTGCTGCTTACCACAATAGACTCTGAAACATTAAATATTTCTCAAATTCACTAAGAGTCAACACAGTACCCAGAGTTTGTGAAGGAGAAATCTAATGCAGAGCTGCAATAGCCGAGCAATTGCTAAATAGGGAAAAGGAGTGTAGAATAAAAAATACTCTAAGCCATAGAGAATATCATAAATTAAATACAAATCAGCTCAGCAGAATACTATTTTGAGGAAAAGAACAGTTTTTATTCCGTGAACAGAAAACCAGATTCTGTTTTAGGATACACTAACAAGTCCTCTTTCAGACTTTTATGTCCACTCAGGAATAAGCAAAGTCCTGATGAGAACAGAAAGAGGATGGGAAAGTTAAACAGGATACTCTGGAAGCCAGGCTGTAGGCTGAGAGATGGTGTAGCAGGAACCTTACAAAGGGAAAATGTGCACTAAGAGGGAAGCAACTAAATTGTTTTCTGGGCTAACTGGAAATAGCTGAAAACAAATGAGTTTAATTTCCGGCAGAGAGGACTTGGGCTGGGCATTATGTAGTCAAGCTGCAAACACTTCACATAGAAAGGCTGAATTATTGGATGTGTTGTAAGGTCAGGTTAAAACAAGTTCCTATGGGGCAGGTCTGGAGAGAAGAAGGCTCCAAGGAGACCTAAGTGTGGCCTTCCAGTATCTGAAGGGGGCCTACAGGAAAGCTGGTGAGGGACTTTTTAGGATGTCAGGTAGTGATAGGACTAGGGGGAATGGAGTGAAACTAGAAGTGAGTAGATTCAGATTGGCTGTTAGGAAAAAGTTCTTCATCATGAGGATGATGAGGCACTGGAACAGGTTGGCCAGGGAGGTGGTAGAAGCCCAATCCCCAGAAGTTTGTAAAGCCAGGCTGGATGGGGCTCTGAGCAGCTTGATCGAGTGTGAGGTCTCCCTGCCCATGGCAGAGGGGTTGGAGCTAGATGATCCTTGATGTCCCCTCCAGCCCTGACAATTCTACAATTCTATATGTAGCCTTTTAATTAATACCCTGTTCCTAATTTATTGAATGTTAGTAGACAGTGATTGTAGAATACATAATTTCTGTATATCTGTTTATATCACTTTCACATCAAGACTGAAGGTCTGTTTGACTATTGGTAGAGTTAGTAGGAACTTCTACTCCTGCTTAATACTGCAAAACTATACCTATGGATGCATCTATAGACTATTTTTGCTTATTATACACATGTTTATTTCTTTGTAAATGTTTTGGTGTTGGAATACTTTTCTGTCAAAACTTTTTAAAATGGCATTTTCTGCAAGATGAAAATGCCACCTAAATATTCCCCCCTGAAAATATAAAGGGGGTTTTCTATCCTGAAATTTTTCTTTGCAGAAACTACTTTTTTTTTTTTTTTTTTTTTTTTGTTGCTGTTGTTCCAATTTCTATAGTTTCCAGAATAGACATAAGGGGACAATGTTTTTTCCTTATTTCAGAAGTGAAATTCTGACAAGAAATCTCATCGAATTCATCACTTATTATGGCTTGCATGGCATCTCTCCATTGGTTCTTCAAAGACTTGTTTCTGGCTCCCATTTTATCTGATGGGCAAAGTATCCTCCTGACACATGGAACCTCAGGGCTCCAACAGGAGGTGAAGGCTTGCCTTGGAAGAGTTGCAGTCCTAGTCTAGGGGAGAAAAGACAGAAGTACGTATTATGCAAGGCAAGGCCCTAATGATGAATGAAATTTCATAGCCTTAAAGGCATTACAAAGTAAATACTTGTGGTGTTGCATTTGGTTGTTTGGGGCTTGGAATTCTTATTTAAAAAAAAAACAAAAACAAAACCAAACAACCTTGAGATTTAATTCTCTTTGGACTGACTTGAAATATTATAGTTTTTCTTGTTGCTAGTTCATAGCACTTGTAATTAACTGCTCGCTACAGAATTTCAGAAATAGTACACCAAGCTTTGGTAAAAAATAATGTTTGAGAAGAACAAGTTACATATGGTCAACAAATGGCAGTGCTAAAGTCCTTCAATCCTCTAGCTGCAAAACTCAGTATATTTGTAAAACTTGTAGGGAAGGTCAAATGAAGGTAGGATCATAGAATGGTAAGGTTGGAAGTGACCTCAAAGATCATCCAATACGAACCCCCTGCCATAGGCAGGGACACCTCCCACTAGCACAGGTCACTCAAGGCCTCGTCCACCCTGGCCTTGAACCCCTCCAGGGAGGGAGCAGCCACAACCTCCCTGGGCAACCTGTTCCAGTGCCTCACCACCCTCACTGGAAAGTTCTTCCTAACATCCAGTTTAAATCTTCCCTCTGCCAGTTTAAACCCATTGCCCCTTGTCCTGTCATTACAAGACCTTGTAAATAATCCCTCCCCAGCCTTCCGGTAGGCCCCCTTCAGACACTGGAAGGCTACTCTATGGTCTCCTCGAAGCCTTCTCTTCTCCAGGCTGAAGAGCCCCAACTCTTGTGGCCTGTCCTTATAGCAGAGTTGCTCCAGCACTCTGATCATCTTTGTGGACCTGCTCCAACAGGTTCAATATATTAAGATTAACAGGAGCTAAGTGATCATGGAAGTCTGGATTAAAAAGGCCCAGAGAGAGCCAGAAGAGTGGAGTCTTCCTGCCCAGGACATGAGGAAAGTAAGTAGTGATGGATTGAGACAGAGAGGTTTTGATGAGGCACCTGCAGGGCAAGGGAAAAGCAGCTAAGCAGTCAGGCCAGACACAGGAGGAGAGGAATTTGTCCATTATGGGAAGGGAGACTGAAAGGAAGGAAAAGCCCCAAGGTGGACCTTGGTGTAAGAATGTGACAAGAGGAGCTGGGTGGGTCATGTGAGAGCACTCGACAAAGAACAGCTGTAGAGGCATAGAGCAGACATTCCCACTGACTGCAGTGGAATCAGCCTCTGTATTTACTAGCTTTTACTTCTCCCAAACTGGAGCAGAAGAAAGAGCTTGTAGTATTACTATTTGCAGCTGTTAGCAGTTATCACTGACATCCTTCTTCTGCTGCTTGGAAATGAGAGTGATCACCTGCCATCTCCTGCTGTGTTAAGGCGAGTGAGAGGTGCACCATGTTCCCAGTCCTGCTGTTTGTGACTATAAATATGAGGCAGGAGGGCAGTGCTTGATTTTTCTAGATGTTCTCTTCAGAAGGTGAGAAGCTACACACGGAAAAAGAAGTTATTTGCAAACTTGTGTTTTTGGTAAGTGCAAATTAAGATGACCTGTGCAAATCTTATTTGGTCCCTATTTGCCTCTGTGGTTATTATAGTAATTATTTTCATAATTATAAGACATTTGTAAGTGGACTGCTGTTTTGCTACATGAGTAGGATCAACTCTAAAATGTGTCATGCTCATATAGTTAAATATGTAATTTCCTACAGTGATTAGTAACTAAAAAAGGGAATGAGGCAAAAATTTTGAGAAAGCAGCTGATTGTTGGCCCGAAGAACTAAACTCTCTGTCTAATCTTGCCACAAATGCTTCAGAAACCATTTAAATCAAGCTCCTCACAAGTATTCTCATGTTGTAATTTTCTCTCTGCTGAATGGAGGTCCTACAGTATTGAACATTTACCCTTGCAATTGCAGACGAGGGAAGAAGCACTCCGAACATTCCAAATGCAATTTAATAGTGGGTACTTGCAAAACTCAGGTTGCACATAACTTCATATATACTTTTGACCTTAATCTCTCTCAGCCTCTATTTTCATTCCTTCAACTCATAGAAGTATTGGGAAAAAAGCATTCATTAACACCTGTCAACCACTAAACTGCTATAGCGGCATAGAAATACTGGAAGGAAATTAATTCTGAGGTTAGAGTTGAATTCAAATGGTGTGCAGATAGCAAGGTAACAGACACATAACAGTGAGAAAAACCCCACAAAGACAGAATAGCTGCTCATTTAATACATTCTTTTTATTCTATGCACTGATAAGCTGTTGCCCTGTGGAAAGTAATGACAGAACAAGGGGCAATGGGTTTAAACTGGCAGAGGGGAGATTTAGACTGAATGTTAGGAGGAAGTTCTTCCCAGTGAGGGTGGTGAGGCACTGGAACAGGTTGCACAGGAAAGTTGTGGCTGCTTCCTCCCTGGAGGTGTTCAAGGCCAGGTTGGCTGAGGCCTTGAGTGACCTGTACTAGTGGGAGGTGTCCCTGCCTATGGCAGGAGGTTGGAACTAGATGATCCTTGAGGTCTTCTTCCAACCTTACCATTCTATGATTCTATATCATTTAAGATAACACACGTATGCACAGAAGGGATGAATGAAGGTTTCAGTTGTACTTGCAAGGTGCAATTCAGCCATGTGCTATATTTAAAATCTTAATCTTCTTTTAATGTATATTCATATAAAGTATGTGTGGGAGCATTTCTGCATTCACCTGGTGTACAGAAAGGAATTATTAACCAGAAAACTGCTGTTGCTTCAGAACTGTTTGAATTCTGGGCTACTATGTGAGGTACAGCTATGCTGCCACTCTTCAGTTAAGAATAACCAAAATGACCCTGTGAGTTGTAGTTTAGATTCTAACAACACTGAGAAATAGAATAAAATAGAAGCAATTTTTCAGTATTTATTGTAGAGTTTTTTTTTAGTATGAATTTAAATTTCAAACCTGTTAAACTGATAAATAGACTAAGCTCTTTTAAACCTGCTTTCTACCCCACATGACATTCCCAAAAGAAGCTTCCACATTTTTCAGGAATTTGGACAAATTTCTATGTTGTCAAGGGGGGCAGCTGTAAAATCACAGAATCACACGCAATCACAGAATGTTAGAGTTGGAAGGGACCTTGAAAGATCCTCTGCTCCAACCTCCCTACAGGGCATGATCACCTAGAGTAGGTCCCACAGGAATTCATCAAGGTGAGTTTTGAAAGTCTCCAGAGAAGGAGACTCCACAACCTCTCTGGACAGCCTGTTGCAGTGCTCTGCCACTCTCATGGTGGAAAAGCTTTTCCTTGTTTTCTTGTGGAACCTCCTATGCTTCCAGTTTGCACCTATTGCCTTTAGCTCACATTTATAAACCATGGAAAATCAGTCCCAGGAGTGGAAATATGGGGGAGGGAAATATTGAAAACATTCAGATATGAAGGACATGAACAAGGAGTCTAGGTTGCCTTCCTCGGTCATCAATAGAACCTTCAGGAAATGTGGCTGGAGATGCTGTAGACTGCACAGTGGTGCATAGACACATCCCTCTAGGCTTTAATCCAGTCTACAAACATTAGTGACAGATGTGAGAAAAAGATTGAATTTTGTCAAAAAAAGAAGTTTTAAGGGGCAGAAACGATGTGCAAATTTACACCAACTTTAGCAAATAGCTGTAGTGCAGGCTTTTGTTCACACATGGGGTGATTTAATTTTGGCATATTCAGTTGTAGTATTTCACTCATTTTAAAATAACCAGAGTTAAGGACAAAGGAAGATTATAAAGCTAACACCAAAGGAAATGTTTGATTTTATGTAGAACTAAATGAACTAAACAGATATGGTTTTGTTTTCTTGTTTTCAGAGCCTGTCTTCAATAACTGCCACTACTGAGGTATTTTTCCTGTTACTTTAGCTACCAAATAAAATTGTATTGTATTCTGGTTCTAAAGAAAACATTGCAGAGTTCTCTGACTAGAAAATACATTTTCTCATACGTTGTGAAATAGCATCAATATCTAAAGATTATTTGATTATTTCAGTATAACTTGGGTGAACTTGCTAACAATCAGGGAATAAATGGAGAATAGTGGGGCAAGAAAGGCTTGCAGGCATATTCACCATCTAAACAAGACCAGGCATGGGTGCCAACACCACCACGATGTCTCTTGCTGCTTAATAGCTTCACTCTCTCAGATGCTGTTTGGCCTCGCTGTTACTCTCTCCTGGGGCATGGTTCAGGCAGGAACTCTGCAGGGATCCTTTTCCTCTGATATCATAGATGTTTTGGGGAGGAAGAGAGTTTAGGTGTATGAATGAAACTTGCTTAGAGCCCAAGATCAGGAGCAACCTGGAATCACTGCCCAGATGGTCTTCAGCACTGGTGAAGGATCAGCCAAGGAACAATGCCAATTTTGGGTATTGTTTCTGGAACCCACCCTCATTGCTACAGCCCATCTTGTACCAATGATGGCTTGGGCTCAGGGGCCAGCTCCTGAGCTCACATTCAGTCTAAAATACCCCGTGATTCTGTCCATTTGATATATAACTCTGTGTAAGACTTTCTCTCTCCATTGTCAAGTTTTGTTTAGGTTGATTACAACCCTAGGTATTTGGCAATATTTGTTTTAAGCCAACATTTTCATTCCATTGGCATATAATGTTTTTTTCACATTCAATGGAGCTACTTTCTGAGGGTAGAGTTTTAAGGTGCTTAATGTACTTGGCAATTTTCTGTTTATTTGTATGCTTAGTCATTCCTGTTGCAGCACTTCTTGAGAAGTCTCAGATATTTTCAAACACTAAATTCTGTTCAGTCTTTCATAAATAGTTTGTTCCATANCCAGGGAGGTGGTGGAGTCACTGTTCCTGGAGGTGTTCAAGGCACGTTTGGATGTGGCACTTGGTGCCATGGTCTAGTCTTGAGGTCTGTGGTAATGGGTTGGACTTGATGATCTTTGAGGTCTCTTCCAACCTTGGTGATACTGTGATACTGTGAAATTCACCTTCTAACAGCAAGTTAATTAATGGCATGGTTAATTAACTGAGTACTGGTCATAGAATAGAATCATAGAAAGGTAAGGTTGGAAGGGACCTCAAGGATCATCTAGTTCCAACACCCTGCCATAGGCAGGGACACTTCCCACTAGTACAGGTCACTCAAGGCCTCAGCCAACCTGGCCTTGACCACCTCCAGGGAGGGAGCAGCCACAACCTCCCTGGGCAACCTGTTCCAGTGCCTCACCACTCTCACTGGAAAGAACTTCCTCCTAACATTCAGTCTAAATCTCCCCTCTGCCAGTTTAAACCCATTGCCCCTGTCCTGTCATTACAAGACCTAGTAAATAGTCCCTCCCCAGCCTTCCTGTAGGCCCCCTTCAGATACTGGAAGGCTACTCTAAGGTCTCCTCAAAGCCTTCTCTTCTCCAGGCTGAAGAACCCCAACTCTCTCAGCCTCTCCTCATAGGAGAGCTGCTCCTGGTGTTATAATAAATTCAGTTTTTGGATCTGTGCTAGACCTTGACTGTGTTTAAAATGGCCATTGGTTTTGGGTCTTTTTCTTACCAGAATGGATGGATGTTCCCAGAGTAAAGATTTATCAGCTGCCCATTAATATTTCTTATAAGAAAGTAAATTTAGAAAACTAGGATTTTTCAAGGTGTCTCCTTTCACTGCTTTAATAATTTTTCCCTTAAGCCCTCTTATGAATAAATTGGGCCTTACCTCGATGTTAGGTGGATTATGTACTGTGAGTTTTCCTAAATTCATCCTGCCAGTCAGTCTGATTATCATGATGTGAAAAAATCATTTTACTTAAAAAAACCTGTGATGTGCTCATGTACATATTCTTTTTACCTTACGGTCAACATAAGGTTAATGATCTCTTGGCTGGTTCATTGTTGCAGGTGATGAGTGAATGTTTAAAACACGGATGTCTTGTTTGCTAACACATCTATTGAAGGGCAAACTCAGAGCATCATAGGTGGAAAAACATGAAAATGAGTGCAGAAGACAAGTTTGTCCTGCTTGTAGGTTCCAAAATACTTTCCATTTTATATCTGCTGTATTATTACATTTGGAAATGATGAGGTTTTTTCCTTTCTAATCTGTCCTGTTTCAGTGGGAGCCTTGGAGGGAGAGCTTCATATAGAGTTTTCTTTCTTTTTGATTTATGTTCCCCTTTGGTAAACATAGTTGACAAGAACTTTTGGTCTATTTTTTTTTTTTTTTGGGTATTTGTTTGTTTTGTTTTGTTATTTTTTGTGTGGATTACAAAGGAAATGGTCAAAAAGGTTCTGCTACTGTATTTTGGGAAATATGATCTTGCCAAAGTTATAAAAGTTTGGTTAAGTTGTTGCACTATGTTCTCCAGAAGGCTGACCCTTGAAACCTAACTAAAAACTGTGTGAAGAGCAGCCTGTTATTTTTTGTCAGGACACAACATCAGTGGTCTGTGATGTGCACTAACTGGCAGTTCAAGATGTTATTTTGATTTAGCAAGTTCTGCGTATTGGGATGATCTTTTCCTAAAAATATTTCCTCCTCACCTGCTCTAATAAGTACTAAAATTTATTTATTCCAAGCTTTCATTTCTATTTTATAAATGGAAAGAGGTAGCAGGATGTTATTTCTGAGAGGGATGAGGTCAGAGGTATTTTGATGTGCTTACCACTATGGTTCACAGACGCTTAAACACAATGGCTCTGCAAGGCCAGTTTGCAAAACCTTGCTCAAGTGGTGCTCAACTGGCACTGATTTTGGGGGTGGAAAGCCAGCAAGGCCATCCTTACATTCATGTAGCTTTGTGAAGGTCTGCATTAATAGATTTACAGTGCTCTTTCAATGTAACAAGCTTACTTGCAGGGAGACAGTGGAAGTCTAGGTCAAATATGAATGCACGGTGATTATGGACATGTGTGAGCAGGGTCATTTCTTCCCTAGTGCATCTGTGATCCCTTGTAGCACAGATCTTGTGTGTGCAGTCTCATTGTTCCCGCCTGCAGCTTGTCTCTGAAAAAGTGCCTTGTTTTCTGTCCAAGGACAAATAGAACCTGTGGAACAGACTCACCACAAGCACAGCAATAAAATATGTCTGTCTTTACTTGTCAGTGGTTATGCATCTTATTTTCTTCAGAGTGCATGTTTTTCATAAGATTTCTTATCCGTTCTAGATAGAAAAAGTTTTGTCCTTTTTTCCCCAAGCTATATTTTAGTCATTTTTTACTATTCTTAAATATAATTTTAATAAAAATATATTTGTGAACCTACTTTTGATCTGAGTGAAGATAAACAGTCTGAAAAGATGAACATTTCAACGATCTGGACTGAGATTTTTTTTTTTTATCTGTTTATTTTAGCTCTACACTATTAATTGAAGTTTTTTCTGCAGTATCCTACTAATGAGACTGCAATCACTTTAGTAAGTGTGTGTGTGTGGTGTTTGGTAACTTCCACACACCTGCAAAAATAAGTAACTTGAAGTATTTTTACTGCTTGTTAGAAATGCTCTTTAAAAAAACATGTTAAAGTTAGAATTTATAGACTTGTAAATTATTTGTATTTCTTACTGATTTGAAAATAATTTTGGGAACCTTAGCTTGTATAACATACTATAGAGTAGTCTATTGCTGTTAAATTTATATTGTCATTTATTTTCTTGCTTTCTGTTTTACTTCAAATATTGAAAACTTTATTTTAGTTATATACACATAAAATATTTTTTTTTAAAGCCACATTGCTGTTAATTAAAGTTATACTGAGAGGGTTATTTAGGTGATCTAGTTGCAGGCAAAGGAGAATAGGGTGGACAAGAGAAGAAAGAACAGTTTTGATTAGTGCTCAGAAGTAAAAAATGAAGTCAGTTTGCAGAATCACAGAATGGTAAGGGTTGGAAGAGACCTCCGGGAATCATCTAGTTCAGCTTCTCTGCTAAAGCAGGTTCACCAAGAGCAGGTTGCATAGGAATGTATCCAGGCAGGTTTTGAAAGTCTCCAGGCAAGGCCACTCCACCACTTCCCTGGGCAGCCTGTTGCATTGCTCCTTCACCCTCAAAGTACAGATTTTTTTTTTTCCCCCTGTGTTTAAGATGAACTTCCTGTGCTCCTTTTTATGCCTGTTACCTTCTGTCCTGTCACTGGCCAGCACTGAAAAGAGTCTGGTTAACACCTGCTCTTTAGATACTTAAAGCATTGATAAGATTCCATCTCACTGCAGCACTCAAGAAAGGAATGAGGCAAAAGTAGGGTTGTAGAAATATATCCGTAAGAAAGAACTCCCAGTCCCATAGGCTCAAAACCAGGTTATATTTGTCTGAGAAAATGAGACTGGGGAGACAAGAGACACCTGTTACTAACCGGCAATTAAAGCATGCATGGTAAGTGAATAATTACTCTAAACAGTAGGATTCTTCATGATTTAGCTTGTCTGGTGCTGTCAAAACCAATTGTATTTATCTATTGAACACGATGAAGTGCAGACCCTTACTGGAAAGCATGTTTCGAAAGAGGTATTTGTCTTCCAGGATCAATCCTAGGGTTCAGTGCTGGTTGCTTTGACAATTTCACATCCTCTCATCTTTCTGAACATTGTTTACCATGCCTTCAGCAGCCACCCATAATAACCTCGTAGCAGATTCACTAGATGTGAATACAATGCCGTTTACACCATAGATTTGTTCTGCTTTCATTCAGCAGCATACTGCACACGTGGGTTACACATGTGCCTAGTATGTCTGTTAGCATGTAGCTGATTACTGGAACAAAAATTCTTCACCAAAAATTTTTAATAGCTTCTGACTTCTCTTGTGATATAACTGCTTCTTAATTTTTATGAATTTGTATGAATGGTGTTGTAATGAGAATAGGACTGCTTTATGCAGCATTATATAATTGACAATGTAAAGAAAGTTTGTTCTCTAATTGGGTAATAATACTTCAAAACAACCTGGTTAATAATTCAAATGACTTACAAATTCAGGTGCAAACCTTAAGTGATTTTTGTCTCAGATTCTCAAGCTGTGTACTGATAATGCAGTCATGTTGAATCCTTTGTACAGGAGCAGGAACACACCAAAAAATGCTTATTTTTTTGTATTCCTTTGTAATGTCTTGAGAAAAAACAATTAATGTATCAAACCACTTTTATTTTTTTCAAAGTATAATGCCTAATAACATCAAATGCATTTGTGAGAAATTTCCCTGTATTTTAGTGGTTCTACACCTTTCCAACTAGAACCAGACAGAGGATGATAAAAGGACTACATTTTGTGCTCACCTGTCATTTCAAAAGTAGATCCGCTCCTTCTTAGGAAGAATCATAGAATTGCTTTGGTTGGAAGAGACCTTTAAGATCATTGAGTCCAACCTTCAGTCTCAGACCACCATGGCCATTAAACCATGTCCCGAAGTGCCATGTCCACACATTTCTTGAACACGTCCAGGGATGGTGACTCTGCCACCTCCCTAGGCAACCGATTCCAATGTCTAATCACTCTTTTAGTAAAGGAATTGTTCTTAATACCATATATAAACATCCTGTGACACAACTTCAGTGCACCCGATACTTCAGTACCACCTGATACTAGGGAGAATAGACCAACACCCATCTCACTACAACCTCCTTTTAGGTAGTTGTAGAGTGCAATGAGGCCTTGGCCTCCTCTTCTCCGGACTAAACAATCCCAGCCCTCTTGACTGCTCCTCATTAATTTTGTTCTCTAGATCCTTCACCAGCTTTGTTTCCCTTCTCTGGACACACTCCACAAACTCCATGTCTTTCCTGTAGCGATGAGCCCAGAACTGAACACAGTATAACAGGTGTGGCCTCACCGGTGCTGAGTACAGGGACACGATCACTTCCCTACTCCAGCTGGCCACACTGCTGCTATACAGGAGCATATGAGACTTAACCTCGCTGAAATAATTCTGCGCCTCTTTTGCTGCTAACAGGCCAAGCTCTGACAGCAGGCGCCACAACATGCGGGAGAGGATGTCCAATCCGAACGAGAAAGCGAGCCTGTCCATGGAGTCAACCAAGGAGACCCGCTACTGTGCTGTCTGCAACGACTACGCTTCGGGCTACCATTACGGTGTCTGGTCTTGTGAGGGCTGCAAAGCTTTTTTCAAAAGGAGTATTCAAGGTAATAAAGCATTCAGGTAAAACACCTGTACTGTTTACTCTTGAGGACACTGAAGCTGCTTAAGATTGCAGCTTGATCCCAGGACAATGATATTTACTGGGTTTTCATTAGCTGCTGATGCTCTCTCCCTTATATCGTCAGCTCTCTATTTGGTGAATGCTTCTAGCAGATATATAACATATTGTTATTTAGTCCAAAATAAAGAAAATCTCGATGTTATGTTTGATTTAGCTATGTCTGACCATGGAGGCAGTGAGAAATCTAATTTAAAAATCCATATTGGATCAAGCTGATCGCTCTTCCACGCTATGTGTATCTCATTTCCGTGACTAAGTTCTTATCCTAAACAATTCTTTTCTTTGAGAATTCCCTGTCAGATGAAGATTAATTCATGTTGACTGATTTATTAATCTTAATTTAGCGCTCCATTAGGAACATGCTTCTATCCAAGTCTTAACTTCTTTAAGATAAGAGTTGTCTTTTGAGAATAACTACTGACAAGGAGTATTTCTTTGATGAAATAGCATTTGTATCTGTCAGCAAACCAGGACTTTGAACTATACACAGAATGGTTTATTTCTCACTCCTGTAGCTTAAAGTATAATGTGCAATGTGTCCAGTGGATCAAAGGGCATCTATCAGAAACAATATTAATTACTGTGACCGAGATAATTCTTGATTCAAGTCCCGGTCACCTTGTGGAATGGATACTTTTTCGCTTCGCTCAACATCTCCTAAACTGAGTAAGAAGCAAGTACAAGTCTACTGAAAATCTGGGTACTGTTCAGTACCTAAATCTCATTTGTGAGAAGAAATTAAAACAGATTTTTTCCTTTTCAAACAGAAAACTGGTAAAGCACTAAGGCTAGTTAGATTTCTACAGTTTAAAAAATCTCTAGGTGATAAATAGCTAAAAAAATACCTGTTGCCCCTTTTAGAAAATGTAAATATGTGAAGGTTTTTTCCCTCATATCACAAGGTGTCATTAGTGCCTGTTTTGTTGCATGACTACTGCTGAGAGGTCAGTTAAATAAGACTTCCAGCATGCAGCTTAGAATTTTCCTCACCTTAAAGTGAATGACTGGCTGTGGACTAGACATTGATAAAATTATTTGAATGACAGTGATTAATTAATAGCTAATTGTATTTCTGCTTTTCCAGGCTTGTCAAAATGATGTTCAGAAAAGAGAGTGGTTACAGTCAGGAATCAATAACAAGCAACACTGGAGGGAGAAAGGATGAAATGCTTTTCCCTTAACATCAGAATGATTTACTTAAAACTGTGATGTAGGGAGAACAGCTCCCTTACTGAACATTTTTCATTGTTTTTTTGTTTGAGTTCCCCTGATTAAATAAAAATTATCCTTAGCATTCAAAAATTCTATCCTTGAACTCAAACTGAACTAAGTCAACAACAAAGTGAAAATTGGAATATTCTAAGCAAAAGTGATTCAGTTATCAAGTAATTGTACAACACAAATCTTCAGCTTTTGGTCATTTTGGAAGAAATTAACCTGACTGTGGTTCTGTCAGCACTGGGGTGGTTTTGCCCTAATGTCCATGTGGACAGAAGTTGAGGTCCCCTACAATGGATCATTATATATTTGTGTTTCAGAACATACCAGTTAGTAAGTTTACTTCTTGCTACACTTGAACAATTTTAAAGTTGATAAATTTAAAAGAATTAAATCCTAAGTTTTCAGTGTTCCATAAAATGCCTTTCTGGATCTTTAAGTCTAATTTAAGCTTATTGCTGCTTGCCCTATCCCTTGTGGACATGAAGAACAACAACCTTTTACACAGTTGAAGACTGTTATCATATCTTTCCTCAGTCTTCTCTTTTTCAGACTAAACAAACCCGCTTCTTTCAGTAGAACATGCTTTCTAGACTTCTGATGCTGCTTGCTGAACTCCTCTCTAATTTCTCCAGTTGATACACCTCTGTTGTTAATAGCTGTTGTAAAAAAATGACATCCACTATTATCAAGAATGTAATTCAAGAATGTAAGTGCTTCTGAGAAAATTGTGATCAGTTGATCACAAATGGCATAAAATGTTCTCTGAAGGACTCTTAAAGTCATAGATATTCAGTGGGGATGAACTAAGGGATTAAAAAAAATTCTTACTGGATCTAGACAAGATCACTCCCTCAGCAATTACATGTTCTCATTGCACATGTGTCCATTTTATGAAAGCAACAGCAGCTTTTAGATTGAGAATACATGAGAAAACATACCATTTACATTACAAATGGTGATAATCTTAAATAGGTTGTGACTGGGTATCTAGGAATGAATACTATTAAACTGCAGGCCTATGTGTGGAAGAAGAATATGTGGACTAATTATTATTATAACTGCATTACATGTATGATGCACATTTTTAAAAAGGGACAAAAATTTCCTGGGAATCATATGATTAAAATGTGCTGAGATACTCAGGACTTGTTTGTAGAAACTGAAGTTAACAGAGAATCATGGAATCATAGAATGTCAGGGGCTGGAAGGGACCTCCAAAGATGATCTAGTCCAACCCCCCTGCTAGAGCAGGATCACCTATACCAGATCACACAGGAATGCATCCAGGGGGTGCGGGCTTCTAATATCTCCAGAGAGGGAGACTCCACAACTACCCTGAGCAGCCTGTTCCAGTGTTCTGTCACCCCCACAGAGAAAAAAATTCCTCCTCATGTTTAAATGAAACTTTGTATGCCACAGCTTCCACCCATTGCCCCTTGTCCTGTCATCAGGCATCACTGAGCAGAGCCTGGCTCCAGCCTCCTGGCACTCACCCTTTATATATTTATAAACATTGATGAGGTCACCTCTCAGTCTCCTCTTCTCCCCAGCTCCCTCAGTCTCTCCTTGTAAGAGAGATGTTCCATTCCCTTAATCATCTTTGTGGCTCTGTGCTGGACACTCTCAAGCAGGTCTATGTCCCTCTTGAACTTGGGAAGCTGTCACTGAACACAGTACTCCAGATGTGGCCTCACCAGGGCAGAGTAGAGGGGCAGGAGAACCTCTCTCAACCTACTAGCCACAACCTTTCTAATACACCCCAGAATGGCATTAGCCCTCCTGGCCACAAGAGCACATTGCTGGCTCATGGTCAGAATGCTTTCAGCAAAGACTTTTGCTGCTGTTTATAGCCTATCTTTCTTTAAATGCAAGTCCACCATGCTTTGTGTTTTTCTGTCCTCTGTTTCTCAGTGCATGCATAGATGCAGAGATGACTAATCTTTTTCATATTTCTCATCAGAGAGTTTGTAGGACAATCTCTATAGTGGAGTTTGATGTTCTTAGTAGACTGTAGGCAAACATTCTGTGTGGTTCTTAATAGAATCACAGGAAAATGTGAGTACAGACATGAACACTGAACAAACTGTATGGGATATTTCCTCCCTGTGTATCTGTTATTCTCAGCGATGTGCTTACTTGCATAAATATATACTTCCATTTTTAAAAACTCACATCTGCATTGAACTCTACCTGAGATGAAATTTTACATACTAACTTATTCTTTGCTATCAAACAGTTAAACTTTAAAAGGAAATCTGACTTAATAACTGTTTCTCAATATATGCAACTGCTCAATTTTGTTTAAACAACAGATGGCTGTTGGAAAATCTCAGCTGCCTCTTGGAACTCCCCATGTCAGTGTGTTTTGTTAGTTTCTGTCCCCAAAGTGACTTGGAACCTTGTTTTGAGAAAACTCTGTGCAGACTGATACTACTGTATAATGTTTCATGGGAGAGAAAATTCACCTGACACGAAGAACACTGTGTTGCTTGGTGATAGAGAGGGCTTTATTTTTTGCCCAGCCCATGTAGCCTTCAAGAGTGTACTTGGGCAACTGACTTGAATCCAGAAGCATAACAAGCAGTCACATCATAGCACACTGTACTTCTCTACTAAAATATTTATGGATTTTAAGACCAAGAGGGGCCATTAGATCAGTGAGTCTGGTCTTCTCCCAGTATAAACTTTATATGAAATCCATGTACAAACCCCAGTAACTCAGATATATCTTTTAGAAGATTCCCAGTCTTGATCTCTGGGCTCAAGAGTTTTCTTACAGTGATTGCTTATTCTAATGATTTGTCCTTCCATCTGTGAAATACTACCTTTCTAGTTTGAATTACTTTAGCTTTCACATCACATCTATGAAACAGACTTTGTATCTAGTGTCTTTCTTCTGTGGGAAGTTCTTATAACTTGTTACAATCAAATCATCCTGATATCTAAATGTTTCAATCCCCTTCTGTATATCTGTCTTTCTTCTGAGTCCTTTGTCTTTGCACCTTTCCTGATCCCCCACATCCATAACAGCCTCTTTAAAATTTCAGTGTCGAAGTAGTTGATGTATTTCAATACCAGCCTTACAGATGCTATTTGCAAATTAAAAAGCCCCTTCTGACTCACACATTCTTCTCTTCTCTCCCCCTTCTAATTCACTTGCTTTTTTGGATAGCCACCAAAGGGTATGGGACAGTAAGGAGTTACTCTTACCATAGCTGGCAAGACTCCAACAAATTCCTACATAAGTGGGCTTAGAATCCACAGCGAGATCATAAAGGATTCAGAATGAATGAGGGGTAACTCCTTATGCTGCAGAATATCTTGATCTCAGAACTGCTGAAGTATTTTAGAAATTTCCAATTTTATTTCCCTACCTCCTTCCCATGTCCTTCTGATGTTTTTCAGGTATTTCTCTGCCTTTTCTTGCAGTTGTATACTGAGACAAAAATCTAGGTTATTTGACAAATATTCAGTTAAGAATTACTGTATGATGAGAGGCAATACCATCCAGCAAGAACAGGTTGGCATCTGAGAATGGATGCTGAGGGATTCTAGAGGCTTAATGTCTTCTTACAGAGATAGAGTGGTCTCCAAAATGCAGGAATTCTTGAAACTGGGAAGTGCTTTAGTTGTGTGGCTTGAACATGGACTGTATTTATTTAATAGTTATGAATTTTGATCAAGTAGGAGAGTTTTGGCAATAGACTTTGAGTGTTATCACTTGTTTTAACATCATAAAGATAGAGCTGCACTTTGTTGAAAGTTCAAACTGTAATTCTAGGAGTGCTGGTAATATATACATATTTTTGTCTGAGTCAAAGAGAGTTTCAGAGGTGAAACATGCCTAGTAAGTGGGTGTTTAGGTAATGCTGAAGTGCATCAATGGCAATATAGTTAATCTGGAAGGTTTCTGTGATCTCTTTAACTTCCCATTATTGTCTTCTGTTTTCATAGTATTTTTGTAGTCCGCTTGATAACAGCTGCAAATTCTGTTAGATCTTGGAGCCAAGAAGACACAAACTCCCTAATAAGACTGCTTGTACACTGAATCTACAAGTTGTCTGCTAGTACACTGAATCTACAAGTTGTCAGCAGAAAGCACAAAACAACAAAACATGAACCTAAGTGGCCCTAGCAGGTGTAATCATAGCCAATAAAGAGGACCACAGACTGATATCTAGTCTCAGGGTAGAAAACACACAATTCTAATTTGAGAAGTAAGTGACTATTGGAAGTTTGAAGGCTAGAAAGTGTGTGTTTGGGAAGCCCACCAGGGTTTTGTCATCACTGGGATCTCTCTAACAGTCTGTGGTCAGCCAAGATCTTCTGAAACTTCTTTTGATTTATTTCTGCGGTTTTGGTAGGTTTTTCTCTACAGCTCCTTGAGTTAAACACATGCCTTGGTCATTGTTCACACATATAATTTTTTTAATATTCGCAGAGTTGGGGCTCTTCAGCCT
>WBNM01032800.1:1020-11232 GCA_013399055.1 Ramphastos sulfuratus | reverse complement strand
CATTCTATGATTCTATACCAGAGTGAATGAGCTGGACCTGATGTCAGCAATCACACCACAGTGAGCTTTAGACCTGATGTGGTTGGGTGTAGGAGACACTTCAGTGGCTGCTGCCTGCTGAGGAGATCCTTCTGGGTGCTGAGAGGTGACTGAAGGCATCCAGGCTTGCAGGTAGGGATGGGGTCTGGCAGACAGCTCCAGCTAATGGGGCTTGGTGAGTTGAACAGGGCTTTCACTCTGCCTTCCCATCAGTATTTCTGAGCACACACACTTCTCTGTTATTTATTTTTTTGTGTGATTTGGGGTTGGGTTTTATTAACCAAACAGACCTGACACCCAAGTTGAAATACTCCAAATAAGCAGCATAAAATATTCACTACCTTCTGCACAGTGAGCCTGAGCTTTCTGAAACCTGTCACAATTCAGAGCCTGAATGAATCTTGGAGCCTGCCCTGAACTCATTGTCAGACTTCACCCTTATCTGCAGTCTCTGTAAATGAAAATACATTTCCAGACCTTCTGAATTCTCTTTCCTTTCCTCTTTTTCAATGACAAAAGAATTCACAAGTTCAAGCCTTGACTTTGAGGCATCACACTGATTTTTTTTTTTTTTCCCCCATGGTGGGGATTTTTAGTTTTAATAACCATGTTGGGGATACTTAGAGTTTTAATAAAGAGGTGGAGAAAGAAGAAATAAGAACTTAGACCTTTTCTGATAAGACAGGTAGAAGATTTCACTTTGCAGGTGAAGCCATTTTGCTGTGAACCTGCCTGAGGTGAAATGATCACTTTGAGTAGGTCAGGGAGGGTGGTGAGACCCTGGCACAGGTTGCCCAGGGAGGTTGTGGAGCACAGAAGCACAGAATGTGATCAAAGATCACATTCTGTGCTTCTGTGCTCCACAACCTCCCTGGAGGTGTTCAGGACCAGGTTGGATGTGGCTCCCCCTTTGCTCTGCTCTGCTGAGACCTCACCTTGAACACTGCATTCAGTGCTGGTGTCCCTGCTGTAAAAGGAGACACAGAGGTGTTGGAACAAGNTCTCCTTGGCCTCATGGACATGTTCCTGTCCATAACTGTTTCTTCCAGCCTTGCCAGGAAGTTTTATGCTCAGAGAGAATGGTGCTAGAGAAGCTGAAGGCTCCCCTCTTGCAAACACATTGGAAAATAGCTCACATTCCTCTCTAGAGGACCCAGCCCATGACACTCTGTTAAGCATGAGCAGTCCCTTCAGCCTGCCACATCATCTAAAAATAAATCTGAATGCATCTCCAGGCAGTAAGAGGCCACTGCTCAATAAAAAGCTGACCACTCCAAGGTCTCCTGGGAGCCTTCTCTTCTCCTGCCTGGGAGCCTTTTCTTCTCCAGGCTGCAGAGTCCCAACTCTCTCAGCTTGTCCTCATAGCAGAGCTGCTGCAGCCCTCTGAGCATCTTTGTGACCTCTAGACTCACTCCAACACTTCCATGTCCTCGTGTTGGAGGCTTCAGAGCTGCACACAGGACTCCAGATGAGGTCTGAGGAGAGCAGAGCAAAGGGACAGAACTCCTGGCACTGTAACCAAGCTGGAATTCTCAAGGGCAGCCCAAAAATGAAGGTAAAGAAGTTCCTTAAAGAGCAGCAATTCTCCTTGCACACAGGTTGGGGGTTGGAGCTTGCTCTTTGGTTTGTTTGTTGCCTTTAAACCGGAATCAATCTTTATTTTAAAGCCGTGGTGAAGCAAGTGAGAGAAGCAGAGCCTGGTGTGGGAAGGCTTTTGCCAGTGAATGGCATATAGTGAAAGGCTGGCAGTTGTTGGGAAGGAGCTGGGCTTTAACTGCTGGCTTTGGGACAATGCCCTTGCTGTTGGCAGAGAACAAAAGGCAGCACAGAGGTCAGTTGTTCCAGAGGCAGGGCTCCTTTCCTTTTCTCCTCTTACAATTGCTGCGAGTTGTAATGACATAATGAAACCTCACTCTCGTTTCAATGCAACTCCAGCCCACAGCTCTGTTCATTCAGCAACAAAATCTCAGCCTTCTTCCCAGGCTGCTCTTTAGGACACTGCTTTGCATTCTGAGGCACGCAGGGCATTTTTTTGGGGGGGGGGGTGCTGTTAAAAGAAATCATGCAAATTACCTAAGAGAAGCAAGTTGAGTTATCAGGAGGCTTCAATTTTATTAGGGAGCAATCTGAAATTCCAATCTCATTTTCTTTTTCCAGCTCCACANTTTTGTCAAGAAAGCCTCTGATTAAATCTGGGTTGGAAAAGTTGATTAGTTCTATCAGATTTGCTGAGAAAATGCTGCACCAATTTTTCCTTGCTGAGAATAAAAGGTAAATGCTGTTGATAGTTTGATCTAGTTGAGGGTTTCCAGGGAGCTTGTTCAGGTAGTGGTAGGGCTGGGGGGGATTGGAGCAAAGCTAGACATGGGTAGATTCAGATTGGAGGTTAGGAAGAAGTTCTTCAGCATGAGGGTGGTGAGAGCCTGGCAGGGGTTGCCCAGAGAGGTGGTGAAAGCCTCATCCCTGGAGGTCTTTAAGGCCAGGTTGAAAGTGTCTCTGAGCAGCCTGATCCAGTGTGAGGTGTCCCTGCTCTTGGTAAGGGACTTGGAACTGGATGATCCTTGAGGTGCCTTCCAGCCCTGACAATTCTTAATTCTTTAACCTTTAATGGTTCCTTTCAACCTGGGTCATTCTATGATCTAATCATATATTTTTTTTCCTCCTTTTTATATAATTACAGAATCAATCAGGTTGGAAAAGACCTCTGAGATCATCAAGCCCAACCTATTACCTGACATGATCTGACCAACTAAACCCTGGCATCAAGTGCCACATTCAGCCTCTCCTTAAACACTTCCTGGAGCAGGGACTCCACCACCTCTCTGGACAGCCCATTCCAGTGGCCCAATCACTCTTTCTGCAAAGAACTTCTTCCTAACATCCAGAATCAAAAGTTTCTTTGCTAGTCAGACATTAGTAACTGATGCTCAGCAATGCATTCAAGAGATCCCAAATCCTGGGGATGATGAAACCAGATCCTGGGGGTGATGTTGCCATTCTGGGGTGTATCAGAAAGGCTGCGGTTAGAAGGTCGAGAGAGAATCATAGAATCACAGAATCAGGTTGGAAGAGAGCTCCAAGCTCACTCAGCCCAACCTAGCACCCAGCCCTACCCAATCAACCAGACCATGGCACTAAGTGCCCCAGCCAGGCTTCTCTTGAACACCTCCAGGGATGGCAACTCCACCACCTCCCTGGGCAGCCCATTCCAATGCCAATCACTCTCTCTGCCAAGAACAAAGAGGTTCTCCTACTCTGCCCTGCTGAGGCCACATCCTGAGTACTGTGTCCAGTTCTGGGCCCTTCAGTTCAAGAGAAACATAGAACTGCTGGAGAGAGTCCAGCACAGAGCCACAGAGATGCTGAAGGGAATGGAACAGCTCTGTTAGGAGGAGAGCCTNCCTGGGCTGCAGCAAGAGCAGTGTGGGCAGCAGGGTGAGGGAAGTGATTCTGCCCCTCTGCTCCCCACTGCTGAGACCCCACCTGGAGTGCTGCATCCAGTTCTGGAGCCCCTGGGACAAGAGGGATGTGGAGGTGCTGGAAGGTGTCCAGAGAAGGGCCATGAGGATGAGCAGAGGGCTGGAGCTGCTCTGCTCTGAGGAGAGACTGAGGGAGTTTGGGCTGTTCAGTCTGGAGAGGAGAAGGCTCCCAGGTGACCTTCTTGTGGCTTTGCAGTATCTGAAGGGGGCTACAAGAAAGCTGAGGAGGGACTTTTTAGGCTGTCAGAGAGTGACAGGACTGGGGGGAATGGAACCAAGCTGGAGGTGGGGAGATTCGGACTGAATGTTAGGAGGAAGTTGTTCAGTATGAGGGTGGTGAGAGCCTGGCATGGGCTACCCAGGGAGGTGGTGGAAGCCTCATCCCTGGAGGTGTTTAAGGCCAGGCTGGATGAGGCTGTGGGCAGCCTGATCTAGTGTGAGGTGTCCCTGCCCATGGCAGGGGGGTTGGAGCTGGATGCTCCTTGTGGTCCCTTCCAGCCCTGGAAGCAGATTCATGGAGGGGATGCTCCAATGCTCTCAATCCTGCTCGTGTTTTAAGGAGGTTTGAGACAAGTGTGTAGATGCATCTGAGAATTTCTGACAGAAAGGTGTTGCCATGGATACACTCAAGCAACCAAAGAGCTTGGGTGCATGCAAAGCACTAATTTCTTCTGCTAGTTGCAGGAGGATTTGTTCTGATAAGAAACTTCTGCTGCTGTTTCTCCTCCCCCTCACCCTTGTCACAGAAGTGATGCAGCTGATAGGGGTTGGATGTTGTGTGGAGGGACAGTTACAGTCCTGTGTCTCTCCACCTGCTCTCCAGGGTCAGCATTTTCACACCACTGGCAGCAGTTCTGGTGTCCTCACCATGAGAGGGACCCAGATCTGTTGGAACAAGTCTGGAGGAAGGCCACAAAGATGATCCAGGTGCTGGAACACCTCTGAGGACAGGCTGAGGGAGCTGGGGTTGTTCAGCCTGGAGAAGAGAAGCCTCTGGAGGAACCTTATAACTGCCTTCCAGTACTTGAAGGGAATCTGCAGGAAGGTTGGAGAGAGACTTTTCCAAGAGTGTCCATTGATAGGACAAGGGGAAATGGGATTAAGTTGAAGGAGAATAGGCTTGGATTGAGTCTCAGGAAGAAATTCTTCACTGCCAGGGTGGCAAAAGTGAGTGCCCATAGGATGGAGCCAGGCTCTGCTGGGTGATGCCCAGGGACAGGGCAAGGGGCAATGGGTGGAAGTTGAGGCACAGGGAGACATGGAAAACAGGGAAACATGAGGAAAAGTCTTCACTGTGAGGGTGCCAGAAGCCTGGCACAGGCTGCCCAGGGAGGTTGTGGAGTCTCCCTCTCTGGAGATGCCTGGATGTGTTCTGTGTGATCTGGTGTAGGAGATCCTGCCTGGATGTGTTCTGTGTGATCTGGGATGGGAGATCCTGCCTGGATGTGTTCTGTGTGATCTGGTGTAGGAGATCCTGCCTGGATGTGTTCTGTGTGATCTGGGATGGGAGATCCTGCCTGGATGTGTTCTGTGTGATCTGGTGTAGGAGATCCTGCCTGGATGTGTTCTGTGTGATCTGGGATGGGAGATCCTGCCTGGATGTGTTCTGTGTGATCTGGTGTAGGAGATCCTGCCTGGATGTGTTCTGTGTGATCTGGGATGGGAGATCCTGCCTGGATGTGTTCTGTGTGATCTGGTGTAGGAGATCCTGCCTGGATGTGTTCTGTGTGATCTGNTGGAAGGGACCTCAAGGATCATCTAGTTCCAACCCCCTGCCATAGGCAGGGACACCTCCCACTAGAACAGGTCACTCAAGGCCTCATCCAACCTGCACTTGAACACCTCCAGGGAGGTTGTGGAGCACAGAAGCACCCAACGTGATCAAAGATCAAAGATCACGTTGGGTGCTTCTATGCTCCACAACCTCCCTGGGCAACCTGTGCCAGTGTCTCACCACCCTCACTGCAAACAACTTCCTCCAAACCTCCACTTTCAGTCTCCTCTCTGCCAGTTCAAACCCATTCCCCATGTCCTGTCATTACAAGACCTTGTCAATAGTCCCTCCCCAGCCTTCCTGTAGCCCCCTTTAGCTCCTGGAAGGCTACTCTAAGGTCTCCTGGAAGCCTTCTCTTCTCCAGTCTGAAGAGAGGAGATGCCCATGTCTCAGAGCTGTCCATGTCTCAGTGGCAGCAATTCCAAGGCTTGGTGAATCACCACCTAAAGACTTTAAAAAGTGCCAGGATCTGCTCAGGATCTTTCACAAGGCAACAAATATCTGCAAACAAAAGAGTAGTAAGCCACAGCCAGCTTAGCCTGGACCAGCTTCCAGCTGCAAGCTCTTGTTGTTTGCTGCAACACAAGTCATTGCAGGTTCTGAGGCAATCAAGAAGAAATTAATTGGTTTTTAATCTTCTTGTTTTCTTCTGTCAATTAAAATTTGTTCCATTGTATGGCTCGTTGTCTCCCTAATTGCATTTCTCCTTGGGATAAAGAAAGGATCAGTAAGGAAGACTATGGAGAGAAGCACAATGCAAAATCATTTCTTTGGGCTCTGAGGTTCTTCCTGAGGCTGGAGAGGTTTAGATTTGACATTAGGGAAAAGTTTTTTCCATGGAGAGAGTAGTCAGGGACTGGAATGAGCTGCCCAGGGAGGTGCTGGAGTCACCCACCCTGGGTGTGTTTAAGGGATGTGGTGCTTGGGGATATGGTTTAAGATGAATCTTGCAGAGCAGGGTTCTAGGTTGAGCTTGGTGCTCCTGAGGGACTCTGCCAACCTGCATGTTTCTGGGATTCCTTGGAGCCCAGGAAAAATGTGGAGATGCTTTGCCATGGAATCACAGAATGGCTTAGGCTGGAAGAGACTTTAGAGATCATCTAATGCAAACTCCCATGGCAGGGAGGCTGGNAGGTTGGAGTCAGTGATCTCAGAGGTCTTTTCCAACCTGCTTAATTCTGTGGTTCTGTGAAGAGAGTCAGAAGAGTGAGGAGCATCAGGGATCGTGTGCATGCAGCTGCCCTCTGCAGACACATTTTAGTTCATTAGAAGGTGTTAGGTGATAGGTTGGGCTTGATGATCTGGAAGTCTTTTTCCAACATGGTTAATTCTGTGATTTATTCCAGGGTGCAAGCAAGGGTAGCCCCTTGGCAGGAGAGCTGCCTGCAGGTGGTTGCTGGACTCATCTCTAGGTCTGCACTGCATCTGCAGGCAGAGAAGCTACCCAGGGCTGGAGCTGTTTAATGATGAGTGGTAACTGGGTGGAGTCAAAGCCAGATGCATTTTAGACTTGCAATTTCATATTGCATTCTGTTGTCTCTAGATAGAACTTAGGATGACAGAAAGTTCAGCTCTGGAATTCAGGGGTGGTTCCTGCAGAAGGTTGAGGGCTGTTTTGGTGTGGTGCAGAATGCCTTGGGGTGAGCTTTTCACAGGCAAGACCTCTGCAGGCACTGAGAAGTTAATCAATCTCTTCTGTCATACTTCACAAAGGAAGATCCTGAGCAGCTGTTGTAAGAATAAAGAGATCTTTTTTTGTTTGTTTGTGGGTACCAAGCCAGCTGGCTGGCAACCCAGCTAAGGTGGGCATTTGGCATTCAGCTCCCTCCAGCAGCATCTCACCTCCTTTTTTAATTTGTTTTAATTTTTTTGTGTGTGTCTTCAATTTAATTTCTGATCAAGCTGCTGAGACCTCCTGTGTTTGCTGAGGAGATGATGAAAATTTAACAGGAGATTAAATGATTTATGGTACACATTATAGAATCATAGAATGGTAAGGTTGGAAGGGACCTCAAAGATCATCTAGTTCCAACCCCCTGCCATAGGCAGGGACACCTCCCACTAGTACAGGTCACTCAAGGCCTCATCCAACCTGGACTTGAACACCTCCAGGGAGGGAGCACAGAATCACCCAACGTGTCACAATTAGACTCCTCAGTGGCAGAAGGGCAGCCAGGGTGCTTTGAGTTTATTTTCTCTGTTTTCTTCTTCTAGAGACAAACCCCAAAACTTCAATAAAAATCAAATCCCTTTGCCTTTCATAAAAGACAAAGTAAAGGTCAAGGGAAAGTCTTGTGGGAAATAAGAAGATAACCACTGGCAGGTGTAGTCTACTTTTCACTACTTTCTTGCTCAGGAAGTTTTATTTTCCTCTTCCCCCCCCCCCTATTGTAACAAGATTGTAAGGCTTCAAATAGTTTCCACTGTATTGGGATTCAAAGGAAAGCAGTGGAAAATGCCTCCACAAATGGTTGATGGTGGCTGAGAGGTGACAANATTAAAAATCAGAACTCTTACCTGGAAAAGGTAGAATAATGTCAGGATAAAGTCAACTGAAGTCAACAGAGTTCCTCTAGCCCAGGTCTTACACTGATACTTTGAGAATGGAAAGGAAACTTTTTAAAATGTGAGCTGCTGAAATATCATCTCCCTGGGCTAACAAAGTGCTCAGCCAGATTCAGATTGCCTCAAACTCCCTTCCAATGGCTGTGGAGTCAAGCTTAAGGAGAAGGCTCTCATCCAGGCTTTGTTTTCTGGTGCTGAGTAGCTGCACTTCAGCTTTGGAGGGGAGGATGCTTTGGGTCAGGTGCACTCACAATCCCCACTCCTTCCCTTGCCTGCTGAAGCAAGATAGTCATGTCCAAGACTCCAGACTGATGCACCCTGAAGAGTTGTTTGGTTTTTCTTTCCCCCCTCCCCAGGCTGGTGCAGCAAAAGCTGGGAGGGAAGAATTCACTTTCAAGACAGAAGAAAAAAAAAGCCTTAGGTGAGTTTGTGAGGAATGAGAAGTACAAAGTACAAATTGCCCTTTTTTTGTGTGTGCCCTGCCTTGCTGTCTAGCTTAAATGATTCCTCAGAGGTTCCACTGCACAGTCAAAGTGTTTTTATCAATTCATACTTTGCCTTTCTGCAAACCTGGCTGCTTCCTCTGGCCTGGCTACAGCCAATGCTGTGTGCTTGCCAAAGGCTGTATTTTGCTCTTGCTTACAGTTTAACTGCACTTACCTAAAGCTGTTTGTGATCCCAGTTGTATCACAGAGGGAGGCTTTGGGGAGCTGTTAGAGCAGGGTTTGAAGCCTGATGGGATTTTTAGAGGGTGTTTGACAGTCAGTGCCCATTGCTAGCACCCAGCTCTCAGCTGCAGCTGTGCTGTGGTAATCCATGCCGGGTGTTGGTGCTTTGAGGCATTGGCATCTCAGCAATTCCCCCGGAGAAAGCTCTCCCCCTGTGACAGTTTGGGTGTTTGCTTGACTAACAGCAGGCTAGAGGATGAATAGGAACAGCACCATCTCGTTGCTCTGGGTTTCCTTAAGTGCCTTCAAGCCAGCATAGCTCTCTCTTCACTTGCACAAACAATTCTTGGGTATTAAGGTCTCTGAAGAAGAAATTTTGCCTGGTGAGGAATGTATCTTGCATTATTCACCTTCCCATGGCTGTGTTCTTTCTGGTTTGCAGCTTTACCTGCCTCTTACAAGGTCTGTTGTACCCAAGTGTCCTCTGGGCTGGGAGATAAAAATGCAATCTCTAACCTCATGTGGGAGAACCCTGACAGGTGAAGCTTCATTTGCTTAGCACCACACAGAAGTTGTCCTGTTGAGCAACTCAGGACAGTTGCTTAACCTTTTTTTTTTTTTTTTTTTACTGAGCACTGTGTTTTAAAACACCCCTGGGGTTTAAGAGAGACTTTGTTGGATCTTCTTTGTTGATTAAATTTCTGGACTTAATAGCACAGCCATGAGAAGGAAGACTAAAAAAAATCCAAAGTGTCTTCCGCTGTTGGCTCTGCTACTGTATTAAAATTGGAGTAGCTGAAGTACAGTAGGGAAAGGGTAAGGAATATTCAGAGTCTTGGAGAGAAGCATCAAAGAGGTCATGTTATTTTTAGCAGTGCAGGGGAAATGTGGGACACTTCCTCTGCTAACAGCGAGTTTTGGAGAGGCCTGAGTGTCTGGAAGGGAAATCCTTACAGTGGGGTGAGGTAGGTTGGTTGGGGGAAGGCTCAATGGCAATTCAGTCTGGCCTCTAATCTGCTCCCATCTGGCCAGCTGCTAGATGGGAGCAGAAAGAAAATTTCCAGTTCATTTATGAATGAAAATGCTGAAAATGTGAATGAGAGAACCACAGAGGTTGGCTTCCCCAGTGAGCAAGCACACCACTTTCCTGCTGGAGGTGTGAGGGCAGTGGTTGGGATTCCCTTAGCAGTCATCTCTGGAATTTTTTGGGCACCAAGGACTCAGAGAAACTGCATAAGCCAGTACTGATTTCACAGACTCACAGAAACACTCCTGTTGGCAAAGCCCCTCAGGAGCACCAAGCCCATATCCCTACTATGCAATATTCACCTTAAACCATAGCCCCAGGCACCACATCCAAACCACCCTTAAACACACTCAGGGTTGGTGACTCCAGCACCTCCCTGGGCAGCTCATTCCAGTCCCTGACCACTCTTGCTGGGAAAATATTTTTCCTAATATCTAGTCTAATCCTACCCAGTGGCAGCTTGAGGCTGCTCCCTCTTCTTCACAGAATCAAAGAATCAGAGAATGGTAAGGTTGGAAGGGACCTCAAGGATCATCTAGTTCCAACCCCCTGCCATAGGCAGGGACACCTCCCACTAGTACAGGTCACTCAAGGCCTCATCCAACCTGGCCTTGAACACCTCCAGGGAGGGAGCAGCCACAACCTCCCTGGGCAACCTGT
>WBNM01032797.1:0-25791 GCA_013399055.1 Ramphastos sulfuratus | reverse complement strand
TTTTTTTTTTTTTTGCCAAATAAGCAGTAACAAATCAAAGATTTGAGGCATATAACAGGATTGCCCTCTAATATTTTATACAGCATAGAGTTTATAGGACATCTTATGTATTTAATCCATGCCAATGCACTACAGGAAGCTTTTATTAAGACATCAGTCACTACTGCCCAGAGACATTTAACATTTTACAAATTTACAAGTAACAGTGTTTCCTTCTTCCCCCCTAAATAATGCAAAAGTGGCAAAATACTTTTCCCTAATGTCCATCTGTTTCACTTTATTTATTTATTTATACCCTACCAGTCTATAAAAACTTAACTTTTTCCCTGGATATTTGTAAATGGAAACCTGATGTTCTGCTTACTCTACCGTTTCTCTCCAACAAAGCTGCCTCTTCCTTCCTTCCTGAAACTAACCTTCTGCATAGAATAAAACTTCCCTCCCTTAAGCACAACTTTCTATTGGCCGTTTACCTTAAAAATGTTTTCTTACCAGTACCATTCTAAAAATTCCCTCAAGCATAAAACATGTTCTTATAAAGTTACAAAGTTGAATGTAACTAAAGATACATAGACATTTCATTGTTACAGTTATATGTACTGTCTGATAAATTAGGTACCAGTTAAAAACACTAAAATTATCTCAAGGTGCATTCAATATCTGTAGCATAGTTAACAAAAACACACAAAAAATATATATATATATATATTTCTATTCTTGTGGGGAAAAACAAAAAAATGCAGCTTTGATATGACTGCTTTTAAAGGTTCCAAATTCTGAAATGAAGTTACAGTACTTTAAGGCAGCAGATAACATAAAGGAATCAAAATTAATCCAGACTTCCAGTTCCTTTAGCCTAATTTTAACATGAAAGATGACTGATAACATATCAATAAAACATCTTGCTCTAGAGGAAAAGGATTATTAGCCAGTCTTTGTACAGGGGCTCAAAAGTTTTCATTTTCACTCCAAGGCTTCTTCATGGAAGCTCTTAACTCTCTTTCTGGCTGTTTAGCTTTGTGTGGAGTTTGTGGTGCGTTTTTTTTCTTTAAAAAGGTTCACTTTTATTAACAATTTCATTTTATTCATGTCACAGCTGTCACCTTTCCTCTTTCCTGTGATTTCAAAGAATGAAAAAAAAAGGAGTTTGACATTTTTCCTTTAAGACAACTCTTACACTCTAGGTACTTGCTACAAAGCAGAGGCTTGAATGATAACAATCAGGATTAGACACGTACCTGCTCAAAAAGGGTGTCGTAAAAACAACTGAAATCAAACCATTACACTATACATCAGATTAACAGCAACTCCCAGAACAAAGCCTTACAGTGTATAAAAATAGCTACGTAAAAAATTTACATAAAAGGCAAACAAAAAGAAATCTTCAGTGCAGACATTTACCAAAAAAACAACAACAAAAAAAAAAACCCGAACAAACAAACAAACAAACAAAAAAAAAAGAAACAAAAAACCAAAACAAAAAAACAAACAGAACATGACACAGTGACCTGGCTGTTGCCAAAATTAGTTTCTGTGGGGTTTATTGTAGCTTGAGATAATTTTGTCTAAAATCCTTTGAAAACTTGGTAGTAGGTATGGATCCGTTTAATACTCGAACCATGAATAGCTGTCACTTCTCCGTATATGTTTAAATACAATCCACGTTCATGCTTCAAATTGGTCTATATGTATTCTCTGAAAGGAGGAAAGATAAACAGACAGTTAAACCTTTTAAAATGGTAATCAGCATAATTACTCAGGATCTAACCTTATCTAAGTCTAAACAGTCACAGAAATAGTACCTTTATTCTGCTGTTTAATCGCAGAGTCACAGTGGTTGGAAAAGACCTTCAAGATCATCCAACCACTATCCAGCTCTACTGGGGCCATTATTGCACCATATCCTTGAGCACCCTATCTAGATGGCTTTTAAATACCCTCAGGGATGGTGATTGGTGATTCAACCACTTCCCTGGGCAGCTTGTTACAATTTGAGAGCCCTTTGGGTAGATTAAGTTTTTCCTCATGTCCAACCTAAATCTCCCCTGGTATAACTTCAGACCATTTCCTCTTGTACTGTGACAAGAGACCAACACACAGAAGCCTACCGATTTTCAGGGAGCCGTAAAGAGCAATGAGGCTCTCTCCTCGTTCTCCTTTTCTTCAGACTACACAACCTCAGCTCCCTCAGCTGCTCCTCATGAGACTTGTTTTCAAGCCCCTTTACCAGTTTGGTTTTTTTTTTCCCCTGCAGGCTGATCTGTTTTCTCCCCTAAGAAAATCATTCCGCTATTTATGAAGAAAATTTAAGGAAAACTATATATAACAATAATATAACAACACTGATTAGAATACTTTTACAATGGAAAAAAAAAAACCAAACTCAAACAACACCACCAAAAACTTGGATTTATGGATAAGCTTTCCTTTATGGTTCTCCTCCCCGCTCTAATCTGCCCTGGTGAGGCTGTGTCTGGAATACTGTGTCCAGTTCTGGGCTCCCTGGTTAAAGAAAGGACAGGGACTTGACGGAGAGGGTCCGCTAAAGTGCTACAGCAATGCTAGAGGGAAGTGGAACATCTCTCCTATCCTTTGAGGACAGGAGAGAATTGGGGTTTTTTTAGTTTGGAAAAGAGCAGACTGAGAGGGCCTCTCATCAATGACAATCAACGCTTCAAGGGTGAGTGTCAAGAGGATGGGACCTGTCTGTTTTAGAGTGGTGCCCAGTGACAGGACAAGGAGTAATGGGCTCAAACTTGAACATAAGAAGATCCATCTAAACGTGAGGAGGAACTTCTTTAATTTAAGGGTGCTGGAGACCTGGAACCGCCTATGCAGAGAGGTGGTGGAGTCTCCATTTCTGGAGTCATTCAGAGCCTGACTAGACTTTGTCCTGCACATCTTGCTGTAGGTGAACCTGCTCTGGCAAGGAGGTTGGACTTGATGATTTCTGTAGGTCCCTGCCTGAATGTGTTTCTGTGTGACGTTCTCTAGGCAAACCTGCCTTGGCAGGAGGGTTGGACTAGATAACATTCAGAGGTCCATTTCAACCCCTACCATTCTGTGATCTACTGATCTGATCAAACAAAATAACGAAAGATTGCAGGCAGAAGTCAGACAAGCTTATTTGAACTCCCATTTTCACTACATACCCTCAGTTAACTTCAGCTCTACCTGACTGCCTCCATATTGCAGAAAGTATCAGGTCCAGGAAAAAAAAAAAATAACAAAACCAATCCCTAACTGTAAAGATTACAGATTTTCCCCCAAGATTTCATTAGAAATGCTGGATTTTTACACTGCCAACATTCTCAAGATCCAAATTTATTTTCCACTTTTTAAAATCCATTCTTAGGATCTAATTTTGGTATTCCAAATTCCCTCTTTGAAATGAAGAAAACAGTGATACTGCTAACAAAGTGCATACAGCAATGCTCCATCTCCTTAAATATATTATAAATACACTCCTTATATATGCTCCTTATATTATTTTATATATATATAAAATTATATATATATAAAATTATATATATATTAAATTAATGTTCTACCTAGTGAACTCTATTTTCTGCAAAAATAGTGCCTTGCACTTCAAAATTTTGGACAATACTAACATACTGAAATGATTACTAAGGAGAGTTGTCTTTACTGAAGTAAGGATTTAAAAATCAAAATATTAGATGTGATAATTCCATTTGCACAGCCCTCCCCCCTCCCAAACACTCGATATTCTCGTTTTTTTAAGAGCAGTGGATGATTAACTCAAACTTCAACACTGTTAGCTGGTTTCCACCCTGTTGTGCTACTACAGTGTTGATTGAGAATGGCCCCAGGTGGTCAAATGAGTCTAAACCCCTAAAAATGGCCTAAACCCCTAAAAATGGCCTAAACCCCTAATCTTTGGGTATTGAAGGGAGGGATGCAGCAGTAGTGTATATAAATGACAACAGTGGGTGGTGCTGTTGCTGCTCTTTAGTGCTCCTCTAAATCCTCATTAACTAATTCCTGACTAACTAATTCCTCTAATTCCTCTAACTTTCTGCATCTACCTAGTTATTTATAGAGTGTTTATTTTATACAGATCCTGCTTGGGGGAAACTTTCAGACCTGTTGTATTGTTACTAACTTAATACACAGTGTCTCCTTCCAGGACAGTATCTTGAGTATGTCAAATCTGGAGTAAAAGAATGATTTTGTTCTAGGGCAAGTTTCATAACTGCAGTGATGATGAATAAAGCTGACCAAATACTTTAGAAGCTTTCAGTATGGGAAGAAGGCTCCTGTGAACGTTCAAAGTTGTAACCTAAAACCTTCTAAACCATACCTAAATGTACTTTTCATATACACAAACATCTATGCCAGAGTGATAGATTATACAAATTTACATTACCATTTCTCCAAGGATGTAGATTAAAATAAAGCCAAGGACTAAGTTATGTTTAAATGTTAGGCATCTTTAATACATGCCTATGTGGGTATGAATTCCTGACTGGCCACAGGTTGTTTCTGTCTGTCCTAACATTACTCAGCTCAAAACCTAACCTCTGAAAGGTGAGCAATGGAGCCCGAGCTGCCAGACATAGATTGCTAAGGAGAAATGGTAGACAAAGAGTTGCAGCATCAAAATGCTTACCTGGAATGATGACTGAGACATTTTCTTAAGTTTCAGATTTATGATTGTTTTCTTCTAGTTTTTTGTTTTCTTCTATATTTCCAAGGTCTTTGTCTACGTGTTTTGATGCTGTCCTATAATGAAAGAAGAACGTCACTTTTGCATGTCCACAGCATTTTCTTCCATCCTCACACCAATGGCACTGTCTCCTCCCCTCTCAGGAAAACAGAAAACTCTTACAGTTGTGTTCTGAGCAGAACAGTAGGCTTGCATATCTTTGTGAACAGGCCAATAGCATCACTTTCCCCACTGATGTTAGTAGCACGGGGAGTATTGTAATAAAGTGGGGGTTGGTCTCTTCCCCTAGCATCAGGTGATAAAATGAGAGGAAAAGGCCTGAAATTGTGCCAGGGGAGGTTTGGGTTGGATATTGTGAAAAATCTCTTTGCTGCAAGAGCGGTCAGGCATTGGAACAGGCTGCTCAGGGAGGTGGTGGAGTCACCATCCCTAGAGGTATTCAAGAGATGTGTGGATATGGTTTAATGGCCAGGGTGGTGTTAGGTGGATGGTCAGACTTGATCTTAGAGGTCTGTTCCAACCAAAACAATTCAATGATTGCAGTAGGGCTGTGCATGTCTGATTTACTTCTTGAGGAATGTGGAATTACTCTTAGATAACAAACATTTAGTAAGGTTAAAGCAGTTGTGCAGATCCATGTGTTTCTTGACAAATTTAATTGTATAGCTCTTTTCAATAACCAAGGGTTTGCTTTCAGGCATACTGAAACGTTACAAGTGTGGCTAAGATCTCTTGATCAACAGAGCAATGTTTTGTCTACTTGTAGTAATTGACTTTCAGAGCCTGTGCCAAACAGAAGCTCTTTAACTGTGAAGAAATTAATTAAAATTCTGGGAACACCAAAACAAACAAACAAGCAAACAAACAAAAGCCACCACCAAACAACCAATCTCCACTTTGCCTTCACAGAATCACGGAATGCTTTGGGTTGGAAACGACCTTCAAGATCATCTAGTTCCAGCATGGGCTGGGACGCTTTCCACTAGACCAGCTTGCTCAAGGCCTTCTTGATCTGTGCTAGTTACAACTGACAAGCTTTGGGTAAAGTTTTGTATAAAATTTTGGGGTAAAGATTGTGATAAATGTTTGAGGGGGATGAAAAAACCCCAGAGGCATTGCCTCATTTGAAAAGAGCAGGTCTTCCTTCACAACTGGAGGAGATGAATTAATGAGTTAAGTGCCTAGTTTAGCTTAGCACAATAAACCCACTAAGCTGTTCACCTAATATGCGAGAAGCCTCCCCTGTCTGCCAAGGTGAAAGATTCCTGCAGCGCTGTGATAACGTTTTGAAGGCCACAATTTTTAAAATGTAAATGGGCAAATGTGTTTGAGTGGGACAAAGTCAAATCCCTTGTGTCAAAGCAGATTATTGTATATGCATTTTCTCTGAGGGTAATTTGTTTCCCTTGCAGAAAAGTTAACATCTGTTGTGACAGATTCATGCATATGCTCACCCTTGCTTCAGGGTAAAGACCCAGAGTGACACTGACTTGCAAAATAACAATGAAGACGCAGGTTAGCAAGATCGTGTGACATGTCACACTGACACCATGCAGGTATGTACCTCCCAAAACCGCAATGGTTTGCCAATGGAGTGTTTCTCTGCACATCCTTCAGCTGAGCAGAGGCTGCCAGTGGTGGCTGAGCAGCCTCTGCGTGCCCTGAGCCGAAGAGTAGCCTTGAATGGTACTGTCACAGATTTGCACATTGTGTTGGGTTGGAAGGGACCCTCAAAGGTCAATTTGTCCAACCCTGTGCAGTAAGCAGGGAAATCTCCAACTAGATCAGACTGCCCAGGGCCACATCAAGTCTGATCTAAAAACTATCTCCAGGGATGGGGCCTCAACCACTATCCAGTATTTCACTACCCTCATTGAGCAGAACTTCCTCCTAATGTCCAACCTAAACCTACCCTGCTCCAGTTTCAAACCATTGCCCCTCATCCTATTGCTGCAAGGCTTTCTAAACAGTCCCTTCCCAGCCTTCCTGTAGGTCTTTTTCAGATATTGAAATGTAGTTATAAGTCAAGAGAGTACAGTTGAGTCCCTGTCCCAGAAGAGTGTCTGAAGGGGTGCAAATGCACCTTTTCTGCTGAAATGCTGTTCTCTGGGCTGGGAAGTAGTCTTTGAGGTGGAGTGCCAGGGGGACATGGGATTCTGGATTCCAAATTCCATAGATCGCACTAATGGACATTAAGAAGTTCTTCACAGTGATGGTGGTGAAATTCTAGGACAGCTTGCTCAGAGAGGTGGTTGAGGTCCCACCCCTGGAAAACATCCAGGGTTAAACTCGATGGAACCCTGAGCAACCTGATCTTGTTAAAGATGTCCCTACTCACTGCAGGAGGGTTGGACAAGATGACTTTTGGGGGTCCTTTTCAATCTGATGCATTCTCTGAATGGGATAATTCTAAAATCTTTTTGTTTTTAGAGCAGGTTATTCATTGAGTAGCTTAAAGTTTTACTGCTTTAAAGCTGCATTTATCTTTTGCTACCAGTTTTAGAGTTCCTCTGTTCTGTTTCTGTGGCTGACAGGAAAGTTTTCTGTGCTGAAAACTCACTCACTGCAAAGATCTGAACTACTGCTTATCACAGGCCAACTTACTTTTTAAAACACTGAGATTTGCATCACAAAGTAACCTGTTATATGGTGGCAAATTTCTACTGTGCAGTGTCTGTCTACTTTCTTCTGGTCTCTGAAACCTGAAAGTGTGATGTGTGTAGAAGGATGTGAGATGAAATGAAGAAGAACATGGCAGTGCTTTGGTAGAGACTGACCTTCTTACATGAATTTCTCAAATAAATCCCTTTAAAAAAATTAAAATCAAACTCAAAAAAAAGTTTGTTTTAGGTAGAGCACAAGATTTGGCTTGGTAGGTGGCTAATGACTCTTTACCTTAAATAAGTCTTACTAAATAAGCACCTCCCCTGTGGGGATAGGCTATGAGAGCTGGGTCTGTTCATCCTGGAGAAAAGGCAGCTCTGCGGAGACCTTAGAACAGCCTTCCAGTACCTGAAAGGGGCCTACAAGAAAGCTGGGGAGGGGTGGGGGGGTGGGACTTTTTACAAGGACTTGTTGTGATAGGATGATGGGGAATGGATTGAATCTTGAGGAGGGTAGATTTAGGCTGGATATTAGGAAGAAATTCTTTACAGTGAGGGTGGTGAGACACTGGAATGGGTTGCCCAGAGAGGCTGAGGATGCCTGCTCCTCGGACAAGTTCAAGGCCAGGTTGGACAGGGCCTGGAGCAGCCTAGTCTAGTGAAAGATGTCCCAGCCCATGGCAGGCAGGTTGCAACTAGATGATCTTCAAGGTCCCTTCCAACCCAAACCATTCTATGAATCTATGAAAACTGCA
This sequence comes from Ramphastos sulfuratus, assembly GCA_013399055.1. Classification (NCBI taxonomy): domain Eukaryota; kingdom Metazoa; phylum Chordata; class Aves; order Piciformes; family Ramphastidae; genus Ramphastos; species Ramphastos sulfuratus. The sequence continues at coordinate 17,743 of WBNM01032797.1, read as the reverse complement.
GACAGCAGGGAAAGAGATGAAAAGCTGAAAGAATCTGAGCTTTGCTGAAATGAGTTAGCCGTAGGTGAAATGCCAAATGTTTTGGCAGGAGGGCTAGACGCAGTGATCTCCACGAGGTCCCTTCCAACCCCTACTATTCTGTGATTCTATGAGTTGGGAGATGAGAAAGCAGTATCATGCAGGTCTGCACTCATTTAACCACTTCTGCTTGCTCTTGGAGACAAGAGAGCTGGACTAGTGGATTGACTACCGGCATGGCTCAGTGTGGTTCTTTTTNCCCACCCCTGGAAAACATCCAGGGTTAAACTCGATGGAACCCTGAGCAACCTGATCTTGTTAAAGATGTCCCTACTCACTGCAGGAGGGTTGGACAAGATGACTTTTGGGGGTCCTTTTCAATCTGATGCATTCTCTGAATGGGATAATTCTAAAATCTTTTTGTTTTTAGAGCAGGTTATTCATTGAGTACCTTAAAGTTTTACTGCTTTAAAGCTGCATTTACCTTTTGCTACCAGTTTTAGAGTTCCTCTGTTCTGTTTCTGTGGCTGACAGGAAAGTTTTCTGTGCTGAAAACTCACTCACTGCAAAGATCTGAACTACTGCTTATCACAGGCAAACTTATTAAAACACTGAGATTTGCATCACAAAGTAACCTGTTATATGGTGGCAAATTTCTACTGTGCAGTGTCTGTCTACTTTCTTCTGGTCTCTGAAACCTGAAAGTGTGATGTGTGTAGAAGGATGTGAGATGAAATGAAGAAGAACATGGTAGTGCTTTGGTACAGACTGACCTTCTTACATGAATTTCTCAAATAAATCCCTTTAAAAAAATTAAAATCAAACTCAAAAAAAAGTTTGTTTTAGGTAGAGCACAAGATTTGGCTTGGTAGGTGGCTAATGACTCTTTACCTTAAATAAGTCTTACTAAATAANATTCTGTGATTCTATGAGTTGGGAGATGAGAAAGCAGTATCATGCAGGTCTGCACTCATTTAACCACTTCTGCTTGCTCTTGGAGACAAGAGAGCTGGACTAGTGGATTGACTACCGGCATGGCTCAGTGTGGTTCTTTTTTTTTTTGACTCTCATCAAGAGTTTTAACGGTGCCCAAAGCAGGCTGAATCCACATGACCTGACACTTAACAGCGGAGGGAACAGGAACTGGCATTCCTAGTCTTTGATTAGGTTAAAATTATTCAGTGACTAAAGCTGGGAGACCCTGCAATGCGATCAGGTTTTGATTTTTAAAGTGTTCTATTTTAGTTCTGCATTCAATTAAAGAGCTCCCCTCACTAAATGTCACCTCTGTTTTCCTAAAGCCAAAACAAGTGGAAAATGGGGAGATTTAAAAGGCAGCACACTGACTTTGAACTCCAGTTTTGGAGGATGGCATATACCCCTTGCTTGAAATGAAAGCGGCAGCACTTTTTCATGTCTGGACAATCAGATGGATTTAGATTCTCAGTGTCTGTGACTGAAATCCTGCAATTTAACTCTGGTGGCCTGGCGACCTTGCTGAATTTTTATGCTGTTTGTTCCCCAAATACTGGTGTCTGGGCAGATTCACCTCAGCACACGCACTGCTGCTGCCTTTTCCAATGTTCTCTAAATAATGTTATTAAGACACACCAGAGCAATTCTGCACTGAGCTGCAGTAGTGTGATCCATTGGCAGAACCCTGCCAACAGCAGAGCGACGGGAGACCCTGGCATGGCACCAATCCTCAGGGCTCCACAGACGTGGTCTGGGTTTGTAACAGAGAAATGCCTCATAACATGGTTTCCATTGCTTTTTGAGGTGACTTGAGGCACAGGACAAATGGTCCTTTGCCAGCTCAACATCCAACAAGAGCCCCTTACTTTTTTTTTTGTACATTAACTCCCATCACCTTGTTCCATTTGCAACTGAAAAGTGACTTTTGATGACATATGAGCAGCCGGGCAGCATGAACAGAAATATTCCCTAAGGATTTGCCAAAAAAACCCAAAACAGTCCACTTCTGCCCAGGCCATCTCAAACACATTATCTACAGCCTCACAAAGTCCACATCTTAGCNAATCTGAGGGAATTTCCCCTGAATTTATGAATATTAATAATAAACATTAATATCCAGAGATATTAATAATCATAATTCATAACCAGTTATTAGTCTCTCATCACAGCATGCTCTGAACATACTGTTCAAAAGAATGAGAAGTTGGTTATGTGGATGCCCCCTCCCTGGAGGTGTTCAAGTAAAGGCTGGACAGGGCCTTGAGCAGCCTGGTCTAGCAGAAGGTGTCTCTGCTTTATGGCAGTGGAGCTTGAACTAGCTGAGCTTTAAGGTGCCTTCCAACCTAAACCATTCTATGAACATGAGACTGCTTGTCTAGCTCAACTTTTAAATTTTTTAAAAAAAAAAATTTTAATTCATTTGTAAGTCATGGATCATTCCAAACTCTTGCTAAAATTGTGATTCCTATTTTACATTTATCTACGCTTGCCTTTCAGGAAAATAATCATCCTCAGGGAATCCTAATCAAATGCTGTAACAATGTAAGGATTTTAGTCTTCTCTGGAGCCTATTTATGTGCTAAGGTGCTGTTATTTTCATAGATTTTGTTTAATCTTCATAGTATTGTTTTTAATATAAAGACCAGTTTCCATCTCAATTGCTTTGCATGCTGTAAATATTGAATATTAAATATTAATGGCTGAATATTAAATATTAAAGACTGAAGCTGGAAAAGGGGAGATTCAGACAGGATATTAGAAAGAAATTCTTTATAGTGAGGGTGGTGAGACACTGGAACAGGTTGCTCAGGGAAGTTGTAGATGTCCCCTCCCTGAAGGTGTTCAAGGACAAGCTGGATGAGGTCTCGAGCAACCTGGTCTAGCGGGAGATGTCCCTGCCCATGGCAGGGGGGTTGGAACTGGATGATCTTTAAGGTCCCTTCCAAACCATTCTATGAATCTGGCACCTCTGTTAACACCAATCTTGCTTTCCACTTAATCCAATTATTTTCACATGTCAATCAGTAGGAAAAAAAAGCAAGCATTAGAAAGACATTCCAGCCATCCAAAAAAGAATGACTGTTTTCTAATTTGTGTCACTTCTATAGAAGATTTATGCCATGAACACATTCAGAAATGTCTTTTCTCTGGAAGGGAACTACAATATAAGCAACACAAATGCTGACTCTTGTTCTGAACATACAGCAATTTTCCTACATATTTCCTTTATTTCCTATACAGTATCACAAAAAGCAGAACTGTTGTGATCTAAGTGTTCAGTTTCAGAGACACTAATAACAGCCTTGATTGCTGTGACCTAAGAATTTCAAGAGCTTGGTGTGCTCTGAGTATGAACGATCTTAAGACTGCTGCTGCGCTTCAGTTTGCCAAGCTGAATTTTCCTTCACTGAATTTTAAACCACTTTAACCTTGATCTAGCCTAATGTGATGTAAGAGTTGCACACTTCCAAAACTAAAGAGCAAAACTGGGACAAAGACCCAATCTGCATGAAAACTTCCATGCCTAGGGATGGCTGCCATGTGTATTATTTTCTTTCTAAGTTTTTAATATGGTGAAATTTTGGTGATGGTGAAATATGGAAAAACATAGTGAAAATTTAATTGAATTTCTGGCAAGTTGAAAATTTCATGTATGAAGATCTTACTGAAGTTGGGTGTCCCAGAATTGCTCCGCTGAGGTCTGACACAAAAATTTTAGCAAGATTCTGAAGTTACTGCTAACTTCATGTTCTGCTCATTGCAAATTGCAAAAAGGACAAAACTGTAGAAAACAAGTCTTCGGCCTTCTGCTCAGATGAAGGAGAAACATGGCATGCTAGGGTAGGGGGTAGCCTCAACTTTTTATTCAAGAAAAGGCTGTTTGCAGGATTTGGAATACAGATGAGCTCCTGATTTATGTGATAACATTCATAGTGAAAAGAATATGTGGCAACAATCAGCTCTTGCATCAAATGGAGCTGAGGCAGTGAAATAACTATTTAAAAGTGATTTATTGTGAATAGATTCCAAGGCTACAAGTATAACTCCTACTTAGTGTGGATGACAAGACAATAGAAGATTATACAAAGCACAACACCAATAATGAAAATAAAAAGTAATGTTTTTCTTGCCTCGGCAGACTTGGAAAGTTCTGTGCTGCTGCCTTCTCACACTTCCCTTTGACGTCACTTTGGGGATAGAGATTAGGTGAGTTACTGGTCAAGGGTGGGTTCATAAAAAATAATTACCAACTGTTGGTCTGGATGGAGGTGGAGGGGCTGAGAATCAGGTAGACAGGTTGTGTCTATAGGTGTAAGGTGCTTTTTTTGCAATGTCTAATTTAATTTCTAGGCTACAATTCATAAGGGAAATTTTTGTCAGAATGGGTGCTGACACTCTGCTTGCTCTGCAAGTGTGCAGAAAGGGAGCATAACAGATCAACTGAAATACATGCAAAGAACAGGAGATTGTCAGTGATGATGCATCAATTAAGGGTTTTTAGAGGCCAGCAACCATGTATTAGAGACTGACTGACTTACTTATTTAAGGGGATTTTAATTTTGCTCCCAGTAAATCAATTCTAGCTTAAATTTTCACTCTAAGTTTGTAGAAGAGTAGTTGAGCATGAGGGAAAAGTAGTGTTGTCTACTTAAAATATGCCATAAACTATGTTGAAGATGAAGGAATTACCTTAAATCATAAAGTCTCAGCAAAAGACATGCTGTATTTTATGATTCTTATTAATACTCCTCACCTAATGGTACCCAAACCACTTCTTCCAAAAAAAAAAAAACAAACAAAAAAAACCAACAAAAAAACCCAACCCCCCCAAAAACAACAAAAAAACCCCAACCAAACCAAAACAAACAAAACCCCCCCAAAAAACAAACAAAAAAACCCTCAACAAACAAATCCAACAAAACAACAAACCCAAAGTAGTGAATCACAGTCTCACAAATCCTCATTCTTATATTCAAAAAGGAAAGACAAAAGAAAATTATTATAGATATTCTCACGCTAGAAGTGTGGGAGGAGGAGCTCAACACTATTATTATTTTTCAGTTTCTACCAAAAAAAACACAAACTTTGCAAAAAAACATTTTTTTTTAAAACCTGCATAATATTTGAACGTGGTTCTGTGCTTGGGTAATTTATGACAGTTCTATACTTGGGAAACTTCCAAAACTTGCTTTATTATGGATGGAGTAAAATCCTTATTTATTATCCAAAAAAGGACTATTTTCAAGCAGATGGAGAATTCCCTCTTGTACTTTCACATCAATGAAAACACACACCAGTGGGATTTTACTGTGAACAAATGTTTTAAATCTCATTTGATCTAACAAAAGGTCATAAAAAGAATAGCTGAATTTTGAGATTTGCTTCTGTACCTGTACTAATTTGTGCATGTTACAAAATAGCTATCTTAATCTTTCCTGTTAAGAAGCAGCTGTTAGGAACCTTTCAGAGAGCAAGCCTGCCTTCAGCTTTCCCTAGAAACAAATGTATGGGCTACGGCCAAATGGCATGGAGTCACAGGCATCTTTAAGAGGATGGAGAACCAGGATTACTATCATCTACTACTGGATGATTGTCATAATCCAATTTACTTTCTAAACTGTAATAAGAATGAACCTTTAAAGCAAATAGGTCTCACTGGCAAATCCTGTTCTATGCCCAGGGTGGCTAAAACATTGATTTAGATGATAATTTCTAGATTTTCTGCAACATGAGGACTGTCTTCACCAATTCACTTCAGAGATTGTGAAGTATATATAAACAAGCGAATTAAGATCTCTCTCTTCTCCCTGATATGGTTTAGGCTTATCTGTAATTTAGTCCACTTTTCAGGCAAGCAAGCAATCCAACTTCTAAATAAAGACAATTTGTAGTACCAGGAAAACCACGCAGTGGTAACGTCCCACAATTAAATAAGTAGCAGGAACTATATTTAAATGCAGGATTAAGCAGAAAATTTGCTCTTCATGAAAGCAAACTTTGTGATAGTCTAAGAAAAGTCTCAGAACCCCACTTCCAGGAAGTGAGCCCTGTTAGGACAAGCTGATCAGAGGAACTACATTTCCTTCCCTATTAAATGCATCAACTCTACACAACTTATCCACACTCAGATCACTGAAATGCTGCAGGAAGGAAAGCAGGTAAACATGCATTTCTGCTGAACAATAGAAAGCTTTTTTTTTGTTCAAGAAATTCTTACTTTGATTTCTTCACGTAGAGCCAGTAGACAACACCTGCAACCAGAGCAACCAGCAGAAGACCGACTACAATCCCCACTATTAGCTTTGCCTGGTCATTAACCTTTTCGCTGTTGTCATCTGGAGCAACGAAGAGAAGTTAATGAGGTGAGCTATAGCAAAATAAAGCATTGCATAATTTCTAAAGAACTTCCATCAGAAACAAAGAAAGGGGTCAGAAAGTAAAAACTTAGTATGCTAGGTCCTGTTGTCTTGAAGTCTTGTTCTTAAAAATACATTTAAAGCATCATAAAAGTCCCAGTCTTAGTCAATCATAGCACCAGCTACTTCAAATCAAGACCAGCTCTGGTAATTTTTCACTGGTATTAGAGAGGTCTTGAACTGAGACAATCAACAAAAAGGGTTATGGAGACAGAAAATTGTACATACCGCTTCTATCTTCTGGTTCATCATACTCTGGAATACTTACTGAAATGAAAAATGTTAAAATTAATTTAAAGACAAAATATGGTAGACCTGAAGATCACCTTTAATTGCCTATTTACAGCAATGACAGAAACACTGACACTTACTGCAGTGTTTGCCAAGCAACAAGGTAATTAATCTTAGGGAATTATAAGAATCATTTTAAGTTAGAAAAGACCTTTAAGTCCAACTGTCAACCTAACACCACCATGGCCATTAAGCCATGTCCCAGAGTGCCACATCCACACATCTCTTGAGCACCTTCAGGGATGGTGATCATCTTTAAGCAGAGGTCTTTCCTTTATAACATATCCAATTGAGGAATCTTATTCAAAACCTCTAATCTCAGAAGCATTTCTGAGTATTTCTGTGCTACCTTTCCACAAACTGTAGTTTCTCACCAACTTTCATCACTGAAAAGTGACATTTGATTACAGCCCAGTATAGCATTTCTTTACTGAACTAGATGATCCTTGAGGTCCCTTCCAGCCCTGACAATTCTATACTTCTGATTCTATACCAGTAAAAGCAAACTGGAGTTTGGAAACTAAAAGATCAGGTTAATTTAGTGATGAATAAAGACTTTTGTCTTGTAATAACATATCAATGTGCAATACTTTTATACTATTGTGCTGTAGTATTTCATTATGTTATTCATTTTTGTAAGTAATCACAGAATGCCAGGTTGGAATGGACCTTAAGGATCATCTGGTTCAACCTGTCCAGGTAACAGTAAGTTGAAATGAGCTGGCCCAGCATCCTGTCGAGCTGAGTCTTCAAACTGACCAATGTAGGGGAACTCACTGCTTCCACTGGGAGATGATTCCAATGTCTAACTGTTCTCATGGTGGAATGTTTTCTTCTGGAGTCCAAGTGGAACATCCCCAAGAGTAACTCATACTCATTACCTCTTGTCTTTTTCATGGCACTCCTTGTAAAAAGGAGTCTCTATCCTCGTGGTAGCCACCCGTGGTGTACTGGAACATGGTAATAATTTATTGCTTACATGAGATAACTAGCCAAGGAAGTCATGAAGTCTAAGTCCAGAAAGCTATCAAGGTACTACTGATCAAAGTGGTTTTACAATTGCTTGACTCAAGACACAAAAAGGTTCGGTATCTTATCATCAACACTACTATCAACATCATGTGAGTGTGAAGCATGTGTACTAGATGTGAAACTATGACTTTAAGGAAGTAAGTCTTTAAACACTCACTAGCAGAGACATTCAGGGAGGTCACCGTCCTTTCTAGCTCATTTTCTGCAATGCAAGTTAAAGTCACATTTTCCTCAGGAGCAATGACAATTTTACTGGAAAATCTTCCATTAACATATTTGGTCTCCTCTGTCTGAAAAGGTACAAAAAGGAAGATCAGTGTCCTTGGTAAAAAAAAAAATGCAAAGAAAACCAGATGCATTACCTGGATTACACACTGAAAATATTCAAGGGGAAATAACTCTCAACTACTATTTCAGTTTTCCAACCAATAGCAAAAGAAATAATGCATTGTTATATCAAATGGTAATGTGAATATTTGCAGTATTGGCCAAGATATCCAGCTGTAGCTACATTTTGTATTGTGTGTGCTGTAAGATTGCTGATGAAGATGCATTTTTGGGAAAGCTAACCACAGTCAGAATTTGCTTCTAGCTTTTTTTTTCAACTATTACAACATATTCCATGTGACAAAATCCTTAAATACCCAAAACTAAACTCCTCAAGTCTCATTTCTTTCCACCTTTTGAGGAAAATAATCACAGTTAAGTTTTCCACTTACTAGCTTTCCAAGTTGTTTCCACACCAAGCATTATTTTTCTAAGCTACACATATTTATCAGTACCTGCAAAATACCTCTAGTAGCATCTGTACTGTAATAGTGAAGTTGCTCCTTATATTTGCTGTACATCATTCACTGATTAACACAATACCCAGAGAAAATTATTTTCAATCATTTATATGTCTCCAAGACAATTCCTGCCCTACAGCCTCAAGTAAATGGACAAATTTGGACAGCTAGACGTAGTATCTGCAGGACTGAAGGAAAATCTAAAAGGAAAATCTGAAAGGAAAATCAGATTTTACTTCCAGTCTTCTACTGCTTATCTAAATGTCTCATTTTTCTTTCCTGCTAAGGCAAAATATGGCAGTGCTTTGCATGTGATTTGGTAATCAATATGAAAGTACTTCAATCTGCTTACTTTCCAGGAATTTTTCCTGCTGCATATGGCTAGTCCTTATTTTCTCCCTATGATAACTGCATTATACTTCTATTTCCAGTGAGAAGTAGCAAGTGTAACCATACAAAACCTATAAAAATCAAGACAAAAAACTGCGAAGCCCATAAGGAACCACACTGACTGTATTTTCTGACTGTTACTTGCCACATTTCATTACATTCTCACAGTTAATGCCTTTATAAGGCACCCACTTGCATTCTAATGCAAGTTCTATAGTTGTGTCATTATTTGTTAAATGCAGAGGCAAAACCACATTACCCAGATAAAATGACTAAGTCATTTAAAAAAAAAAATCATATTTCATATGCAACCTTTTCTTTTTCCTTCCAGATTTGGCTTGTAGCCGAATCTGCTCTGTTCAGAAATCATCTTCATCATCAGAAATCATCTATGTGAGTACTACGTAGCTACAGCTTTCACTCCACTTTCTCTTAGATAAATGAAGTAGACTTATTTTCTTCAATCTTGCTACCTAGAAAATACCCCTTGATTTTAAGGAATGCACTATATTTTGATGAATGAAATTGTAAGAAAAGATACTTGCTTTATTTATGATGCTTCCACTACCAGTAACTGTCCACTGCACTGCTGGTTTGGGGAAACCTTCCACGTGGCAGACAATTGTTTTGGACATTTTATTTGTGTTGGTTTTCTTTGTCATTTTGATTTGAGGTTTTCCTGCAAGAACAATATTACAGTTAACCACTTTGTTTGGAAAAAGAAAAAAAAAAGAGACTATTAATAATCACAGCTATCTACTCCCTTACCTTCCACAATAAGCTTAAGCGTCTTTCTTTTCTTTAACCCTTCAACTTCCTGCAGAGTAGTTTCACAGATGTAGTTTCCAGCATCTTGATACTGAAGACTTGAAAATGATGGACTTGTTTGCATTCTGGTATTGTCCTGATAAAGGAAGGAGTTAATCTCTGTGAATTCTAATTCAGAATACATTAACCTCTAAATTATAAATGTGACTACAGAATTTTTCACATGCTTTGGTAGATTACAGCCTTATTTTTTAAGAGCTCCTCGATTAAAATCTACTTTTCAATAGCTGGCAGCAACATAACAGCAAGAGACATGGAAACTACTAGAGGTTTATAAAAGCCACCTCCCTCCCTTCTTCTTGAACAAGAAGACATGGATGGGATGAAGAAATATTTCTTAGCTTTTCTAGAAGGCTAGCCAAAGCCACTAGTGATACAAACTGATACACAGAGAACTCTCCTCTAGGCCATGCTTAGGAGATCAACATACATATGCTACTAAAGAAGCATCAAGTATCGTTATTTTTGGTTTCCAGTAGTGCAGGCTTGATTTAACCCCCCCACCTATGACAGCTAACTTTCTTTTTTCAGCAGCCACTAAACATTAGTTGCTAATATCTGATCTCTCAATCTGCCTTGCCCTTTTTATTATGTTTATTGGAACTAAGACTAAGTTTGCCTCGGAAAACAATGATTCCAAATTCCTCCAAACAGGCTTTCCTTCTTAGAGGGACCTGATTCTCAAAGTGTTTGGTAGACATTATTTAAATAAAGTTACATTTCTGGCACTACCTCCCTGTAACTGATTTTCAGTCAGCAGCCTGAAGTCAGTAGCTCTCATTTTAGCCCCTTCTGTAAGACTCATTTTAAGAAAATTATTTTAAAAGTCCAATGAACTCCTTTTTCCCTTGCCTCCCTCCCCTCCTTTCTCTCCCTCCCCTCCCTCCTTCCAGAACACTGAAGCAGCAGCAGCAGCAGTAATGTGAAGAGGTGAACACTCAGATGAAGTGTGAAATAGACAAATTACTGACCTTTATCCAAAACACGGTTGCATTTCTACTCGAAGAAATCGTGCATGACACAGGCAGGGCCTCGCCAATCTGTTTGGTGACTTCTCCACTAGGAGTAAGCTGCAAATCCAAATCTGGGACAGAAACAACACTTGTCAAAAGTTAATCTCAGAAAGCCTGGCCTATTTCAAAGGCAAGGCTCACCAAGGAAACAAAATGTGACTAAGTGCACTTATTAAATTCAAAATTTCATCTCTTCAATAAAACCTAAGTCAATTTTACAAGTTAAGGGAGAAGAGAGAATTACTCTAAAATAGGCACTGTGGAACAGTCATGTTTTTGCTGCAATTATCAGCTAAATGGAAAAGCAAACCCACAGTAATCACTAGACAAATGGATACATTTTATTTCATCTCATACTGCTGAAAGAATAATAGAGGAGAAAGGAGAAGATGGAGGAGTGCTTCACATAGCATTATGTGCAGCTTGAAAGAGGAAGCACAGGCTGCTGTGGGCTGAGCAGAAATACATCTTCAGAGGAGAAGTCATGCAGATGGGGACAGATTTACCTAAACAGTAAGAATGGAGGAGAGGAGGAGAAGGGGTAACTTTCTCAAGTCTGATGAAACAAGTTGATTTTTGTCTGAAGGGATGAGGATGGTTAACACAGGATTCATAAGACATGATGATGAACACATGAAGAGTCTGAAACACAGGGTTCTGAGGCCCTTTGATATATTGCTTTTTGATTTGTAACTTCAAAAGCCATTTTTGTGTAACTTAGTGTCCAAGCATTGCCTGACCTGTTTTGGCTCCAAGGGAACAGTATTTGGCGAGAACCACTAACAGAAAGATCAGGAAACACTGCTGTAGATTTTTCTTAGTGTATGGATTTGGTGGTCTGGTGATTTCTTATTAAAAAAAAAAACCCAAACAAGAACACACAAAAAATCCAAACAAACAGAAAAAGCCCAAACCTACATAGAAAGAAAAGCAGAGTTTGCCAAGCTAAACCTCCTTTGTTTCCCCTCACAGTACCTTGCTTGGAGCCAAATGGCCTGGTTGAAGGACTATCACAGATGCAGACACACACACACGCACTCTCAAATGGCAAGCACACATGATTTCATCATGAATATAGTCCTTGCTGGCAAAGGACTGCAAAGCATCCTTTTGGCTTTCAAGCAGAGTTTTAAAAAAAGCTTGAGGCAAGATCACAGTTGGCAGAGGAAAGGGAAAACAGTTTCTTTAAAAAACAACCAGCAAAAACAAACAGTGAACTTACTTAGCTGCTGGCTTCATTCAGTGGTTGCCCTGGGAACACCACTGTAATTAAAAGGCAGAACTAGAGGGAACAACTGGGGTCTATCCTGCACTATGAGTCTGTGTTATTATCTGTGTTATGAGTTGAATGCCTTGTCCAAGAGGTCACAAAAACTGTGCTTTCATCTGTGTGTGGGTAAAGCACAGCTCTTGCCAGAGAGATAAAATGGCATTTTGCTTCTGTATCCCTATGGGGACTTCTCCTCCTGTCTCTGCAAACTAGTAAATGCAACCAAACTAACAATATTCTAGAGATCTTATCACTGCATCCACAAGAAAAACTAATAATAATACTAATAACAGTAACAACAATAATAATAATGTTGTTGATATTGATACTAATATTATCAACAACAACAATATGACAGTATTTAGACAGTGAGCATTTGAATACAGATACAGATGTTTCTCCTGAGCACATACGACTAAGGAAGATGGCTGGTTATAAAAAAATCAAAACAAAACAAAAAAATGCTAAGTTATTTTTTTTTTCCCCTCAAGGTAACCTTCTTTCAACACATCTACTTAAACCTTTTGGTCTTAGAAGCAAGATAACACCTCAAACCTAAGAGATCACCAGAGACCATACAGAAGGGATTCCTCTCACAGGAACTCACTGAATTTTTGCTGTTTATGTCAGGCAAGACAGAGCTCAGTCAATTCTTCAACTCAGTTTTCCTCCACAGTAGCAGTCCTGGTACTCCCCCCCCCCCCGCCCCAAATTTTTGGGGTGTAACTGAGATTACAACCCTTCTTCCATTGGTTCAGGAAAATTTAATCTGTCAAGATAAACTGCATAGCTAGAGCCGTATTTCATAGAATCACAGGATGCCTTGAGGTGAAGGGACCCCAAAGATCATCTAGTTCCAGCCCCCCCTGCCATAAGCAGCGATACCTCCACCTAGACCAGGTTGCTCCAAGTCTTGTTTGTAAGTTGATTTATGAGACAAAGTACAGCATTAAGCTACTGTTTAAAAAGAATCTTCTCTAGGAACCCTGCATACAGCAACTTGATTTGGATTAATAATTATCTGTAGGGTCTACAAAGAAATATGATGTAGGTACTTTTTACCTCTCTCAGCTTACATGCTCCATTAGCCAATTATCTGTTCCTGGTATGAAAGGATGAGGAGAAAGCATTTCTCGCACACAGAAAAATCTCAAAATTAGTTTTCCTTGCCATTGCATGAAAACCTTTGTTTCAAGAATCTTCCATCTATTTCCAGTTTGGCTGTGAAATGTTCCTCGTAAACGAACTTCTCATCAGGCACCCTTTTCGATACATGCTAGCTCTTAATGTGCTCTCACTTGAAGTCTTGCATTGATTTCAGTGCTGCCTTTGCATACAAAGTAGCACAGGGAAGAGACAAAGGGTGCTCTCTGCATGTATTACCACATCATGGGAGAGAGGTATGGAATTAATGTGGGGAAGACTGCAGCAAACAAACTGGGGGTTTTGCTTTGGCTGGGGTTTTGCTTTTGGGGTCTTCGGTTTGGTTTAGGGGTGTCTGGTTGGTGTTCCTGGTTTGGCTGGAGTGGTTTGTTTCTGGGGTTTCTGGTTTTTGGTTGGGGATGGGGAAATGTTGGTGTCGGTGTGTTTTGGGTTGGTGTTGGGGGTGTTCTGTGGGTTGTTTTTGTTCTAAGTGAAAAAGATCTAAAGTACCTAGATTGGACGTGAGGAAATGAAAAGATCAGACTCAGAATTAAGGCTTTTTCAGTGCAACAGCATAGACAGGGATATTCACCCATGCATAAAAAAGTAAGTAATAAAAGCAAAAGAGGGAGGAAAGGTAGGATTTGATAGGCATTAATAAGTATTATTTGAAAGACAAAAAATAATCATGGAGGCATAAAAAGATCTGAAGATCTAACGCTAAAAATTATATAAGCACATTAGAAGGGGAAAGCACTAAAAATTACTGACTTTTGCTGGAAAATTAATATAAAGTAAGCAATTGAAAGATGAAGGAGAGTATTATAACACTCCTAAGAGTCTGAGAAAGCTATAAAAGAAGTTCTCCTCGCAAGAAAACATGCTGCAGAAAAGCTTTAGAACAGCCTAAGGCAAGCCACCCAAGGAGCTCAAAGACAGAGAACGGTCTGGGCATTCGGGAATATCTGAGCTACCCCAAGCCACTGCACCTCACCTTAAACAAAGCCTTTATTGCAGGTAGAGGTGTTTAAAAGAAGCCAAACAAGCCAAAATGAACCTTAAGTGAAGTAAAGCAGTAGGGTACCAGTGTACCTACAAGTTCTGAGTAGCTGTCAACGCCGGAAAGATTTCTGTCAAGAAAATCTCTGTTTCTCTCATATAGTAAAGCTCTTCTGACACACAGAGACAGGAAAACTAGATTGTTATAAATAACTTGGAGCTCAGGAAGCCATTCTTCAAAGTAACTGTTTATGGAAGTACAAGCAGATGTGCAATCCACTTGGAGTAAAATAAAAGGGTCACTTGAACCATAGAATGGTAAGGTTGGAAAGGACCTCAAGGATTATCTAGTTCCAATCCCCTGCCATAGGCAGGGACACCTCCCACTAGTACAGGTCACTCAAGGCCTCGTCCAACCTGGCCTTGAACACCTCCAGGGAGGGAGCAGCCACCACCTCCCTGGGCAACCTGTTCCAGTGTCTCATCACCCTCACTGTAAAGAACTTCCTCCTAATATCCTAATACCTTTGAGATGGGGCAGCTAGTGGCATAGTACAGAGCTCTCTTCAGCTCTTACATAGCCTGACTCTTGGCAAAGGGAGAGGGCAAGGAGGAGAACGAGCAGATGACCTTGTTAAATGCCAAATATTCATTAAGTGGTGTAATTATTCCTGTACAGATGTATTCTGCATGCATTGTACCTCTTCCAGAAGAAAAATAAATATCGAAACCAAGTATGTGACTGTGAGAGCCTTTAAACTTCTTTATCCATCATGTCCCTCTCAACTTGTAAAACTATTAGAGGTATTTATGTTACTGGGAAGATTTCAGCCAGTCAGCAGTTTCAGAGGAAACCTAGTACCATTGGCCTGAGTCTCTGCTCACAGCCTGTGAGCTACAGCAAATTCTGAATGAGTTTCTGCTCTTGCTTCCTCACACAAAGAGATGAAAAGCAACCATTGAAAAGCAACCATTTCTTCAATGGTTGAAGCAGTTCAATGGCTGCTTTTAAAGTGTTTCTGATAAAGTGTGAGTAAATACTCTAGGATCCGGCTAAGGAAACTTCACTGAGCTCTGAAGCTCTCCTGATTCTCAGAGAAGTGAAAAAAATCAACCTGCCTGATGTGAACAGAACAGATTCCTCAATCCCTTCTCAAGACTCCTCACACATTGACCTCATAGAGGTTAAGATGAAAGGATACCAGACTAACGTGAATTTAACTATGAGGAATGACCTTGAGTGTCCAGCTTGTGTCTTTCAGTACATTCTAAAGTACGGCCACAGCCTGAATCATTTGCCCTATATCTCTTCACTTAAGTGAAACAAAGTACAAGAGCTTTCACTACCTGTGATAGAGCAGAAATATTCATAGATACACAGAATGGTTTGAGTTCAAAGGTATCTTGAAAATCACCTAGATCCAACTCCTGACACTGGCAGGGACACCTCCCCCTAGACCAGGCTATTCGTGGCTCTGTCCAGCTTGGCCTTGAACACCTCCAGGGAGGGGCACCCACAACCTCCCTGGGCAACCTGCTGCAGTGTCTCACCACTCTCACTGCAAAGAATTTCTTCCTAATATCCAGTCTAAATCTACCCTCATCATACCATATACTATACAAGGCTTACAGAAAGTGAATCTTTGTCTAAGCCAATCGAGTGAGGTAAGTAAGGTTTCCAAACAGAAATCCATTAGAAAAAAAATTAAAATCACCTGACACCAAACCAACATCATCATTCAGTTATCCTGTAGGTTAACTGGACTGATATACCCAAGTCAAGCAGGGAGATATCATCCCAGAAGATCCAAAGTAGGTTTCTGTGCTGACTAGGAGTACAAAATGCAGTGACTTACAGTGTACAGTGATGGTGGTCGAATCCATCATGCTTTTATCAATCAGAGAGCACTTGTATTCTCCTGTTGCATTTCGTCTCACATCTGTCATTATGTAAGTTTCTGAGCTCCTTATACCTTCTGTTTCTCCCTGTGGATGTGAAACAAAATATTTATTATGCATGGGCCTCCTAAGAACATTAATTTTTGTTCATAGAATCACAGAATGCCAGGTTGGAAGGGACCCCTAGGATCATCTGGTACAACATTTCAGAATTCTTTTTATTGTAAGGATGGTAAAATACTCCAAAATATGTAGACACACAGCATAAAAATCATAGAATTGTGTTGGTTAGAAACGACCTGTAAGATCATTGAGTCCAATTGTCAACCTAACACCACCACAGAGATTAAACCATGTCCCAGAGTACCATGCTAGCTATTGATAATGCTAAGGTTTCTTTCCTGCGTGACACTATAGTTTTAAAAAGCTTACTCTTTTAATTGAATGACTAACTTATTTTAAGAGGATATTACAATACAAAATTGGAAAGTCTAACAGAAAGGAGAAGGTGTTAAAAAACAAAAGACTGGAACAATCTCTGAGTCTGTGTGCTGCACAAATCACAACAGCAAAACAAACTTTCCAAATCTGTACCTGAAACTGATATATTGAGCTGAGGAAAAAGCATGAAGCGAAGGGACAGCAGTGTGCCCTTGTGATCAAGAGAGCCAGTGCTATCCTGGGGTACATCAGGAAAAGTGCATCCAGCAAGTCAAGAGAGGTTCTCCTCCCTCTCTACTCTGCCCAGGTGAGACCACACCTAGAGTATCACCAATATTAGGGAGAAGGCACCGATCCCCACCTCACTCCAACCTCCTTTCAGGCCATTGTAGAGAACAATGAGGTCTCACCTCAGCCTTATCTTCTCCAGACTAAACAACCCCCATTCCAGCTCTCCTTCAGAGAAAGAACTGGGATCAGAGGTAGCAAGGAGGCTGAAGAGAAGACAGACCTGGGTGTTCAGCTCACTCTGACAGTGGAGCACAGAAAGAGACCATATACTTTTTCCTTGGCAGATAATGAGTTCCTAGGATTAATCACTGAAACCAAATGTTCTTCGGCTCCCAATTTCCCTTGCTACTCTTCAGCAATTCAAGTACTCCTGGAATCCAAAGTAGATAAAGGTCAAAGGCTGATGTGCAGTTATAGAAATACCTGAAAGCATGTTACTGCTTTTGGTCTCTCTCAAGATCAGCTCTGGTTGCTACTGTAGTAAAACAACAATGCAAAAGATATAAAATAATAGAGAGAAGCAGAACACAGGAGGCAGGACTAGGAATCTTCGAGGATAAAGCCACATCTGTTCATTGATTTCACAGAATAACAGAATGGTAGGGGTTGGAAGGGACCTCTGGAGATCATCCAGTTCCATCCCCTTGCCAAGGCAGATTTGCACAGAGGTCACACAGGAACACATCCAGAGGTGGAGACTCTCCTACTTCTCTGGGCAGCCTGTTCCTGTGCTCCACTCTTTCAATTAAAGAAGTTCCTCCTCATGTTTAGATGGAACTTCTTAAGTTCACGTTTATGCCCATTACCCCTTGTTCTGTCACTGGACATCACTGATAAAAGACTGGTCCCATCCTCCTGACACCCCTTAAGTGCTGATCAACATTGTTGAGATTCCCCTCATCAATGCTTTTTTCCAGACTAAAATGTCCCAACTCTCTCAGTCTTTCC
>WBNM01032796.1:0-20463 GCA_013399055.1 Ramphastos sulfuratus | reverse complement strand
TGTCCCTAAGTGCCTGCTCCACACATTGCTGAAACACCTCCAGGGATGTTGAGTCCAGCACTGCCCTGGGCAGACCATTCCAGTTTTTTGAGAACCCTCTATGTGAAGAAATATTTCCTAGCATCCACCCTGCACTTCCCTCTTGCAGCTTGGTACCATTTCCTCTGGTCCTGTCTCTTGCCACCAAGGAGCAGAGGCTGGCCCTTGGTCACTCCAACTTCCCTTCAGGTAGCTGTGGACAGCAATGAGATCTCCCTCCCTTCAACCTTCTTAAGACTGAACAAGGTTGAATGGGGCTTTAAGCAACCTGATCTGATTAAAGATGTCCCTGCTTATTGCAGGATGGTATGATTTTATGGTTCTATTGCCTTGTGCTTCCAACACAGAGCTTGCAGGCAGGTATAAAATTTTCTGTTTGGTGGAGGAGGAGCTGGGTCAGCTTCATGGAGAAAAGGCTGAGAGGAGATCTTATCCATGTGTACAAATATCTGAGGGGGGGTGTCAAGTGGAGACAGCCAATCTCTCTTTGGTGGTCAACAGTGTTAAGGAGCAACAGCTACAAACTGGAACGGAGAAGGTTTCAGCTCAACATAAGGAGAAAATTCTTCACAGTGAGGGTGACAGAGCCCCAGAACAGGCTGCCCATAAAGGTTGTGGAGTCTCCTCTGGAGACTTTCCAAACCCATCTGGATGTGTTCCTGTGTGAACTACCCTAGGGGATCCTGCCTTGGCAGGAGGTTTGGACTCGATCACAGAATGTCAGGAGCTGGAAGGGGCCTCAAAAGCTCATCCAGTCCAACCCCCCTGCCAGAGCAGGATCCCATAGAGCAGTTCACACAGGAACACGTCCAGTCAGCTCTTGAATACCTCCAGAGAGGGGCACTCTACAACCGCCCTGGTCAGCTTGTTCCAGGGTTCTGTCACCCTCACAGGGAAAAAATTCCTCTTCATCTTTACATGAAACTTCCTGTGCCTCAATTTCCACCCATTGCCCCTTGTCCTGTCATCAGACATCACTGAGCAGAGCCTGGCTCCATCCTCCTGGCACTCACCTTTTACATATTTATAAACATTCATGAGGTCATCTCTCAGTCCTCTCTTCTCCAAACTGAAGAGCTCCAACTCCCTCAGGCTCTCCTTCTAAGAGAGATGCTCCATTATGATGATCTCTGGAGGTTCCTTCCAGCCTCTGTAAAGTTCTGTGATTCTGTGATCCATCCAGATAGCAGCATTAGATATTTGTCTTCTGCTTTAAATTCAGCTCAGGAAGGCAGTACCTCTACCTAGAAGGGTGATGCCCATGGTGTGATAAGCACTCATGTCCAGGACTGGCATATCCCCATTGCGGTTGTCCATGCTATGAGGCGGGTAAGGACAAAGAGTGTTATATGGTGAGGAAGCAGGCTGCTTTCTGGTTTTATTTTTCACCCTCATGTTCTCCATGCTCATCAAGTTTGAAAGCCTAGGGCAAGATTAATTAAAATCAATGGAGCAAAGCAAATTAAGCACTTAAAAATGCTCTTTGGGGGCTATCGGAACCAGAATAATTCAAAATAAATATTCAAATGTCTCTGACTTGTTATGAGACTATTTTATCGTTCAGCTCATTCATCCTCTCTCTGTGTCTCTCTATCCCTTATTTCTTTATCTGCTTTTTGCAGTGCACAGCAGATGCTTTTTCCTCAGCATTTCAAGCCAGCATGTCTCTGGTGCAATCTCAGGACTTTGCTCCCATGCATCTAAAATAAAAATCACATTCCAAACACACAGCCTAATCCAGCAGCTCTTTCTTACACTAGTAAGCCTTGCAGAGATATAAATAGCACTGTTCAGGTTAATAGGATGGTATGTGAGGGAGGGGGAAAAAAAAAAAGAGCAGGCTCAAAATTCAAACTAGCAGTCACAGGCTGAAAATCTGCAGAAGCCCTTTCTTACGGTACATATGCTCACCAGGAGCAATCCCATCACTTGTAGGTATTTCCGAATGTCTTAAGCTGTCTCCCTAACTGTCTTCCAGACTGAAGACCAGAACAGACTGAACATCCTCAGAGGATCACAGAATGTAAGGGCTTGAAAGTGATCTCCATAGATCGTTGCGTCCAAGCCCCTGCCAGAGCAGGACCATAAAATCTAGCTCAGGTTGCAAAGGAACGCATCCAGACAGGGCTTGAAAGTCTCCAGAGAAGGAGACTCCACAACCTCTCTGGGCAGCCCATGCCAGTGCTCCATGACCCTTACAGTAAAGAAGTTCTTCATATTGAGATGGAACTTCCTGTGCTGTAGTTTGCATCCATTGCCCCTTGTCCTATCCCAGAGTGCCACCAAAAAGAGTTTGTCCCCTCCCTCTTGACATTCAGCCCTCACATCTGCATTTTGTTTTGAGCAGCAGAAGCACAATTTCTTATGGTACATACGCTCATCAGGAAAAATCTCATCACTTACAGATATTTCCAAATGCCTTAAGCTGTCTCCCCAGTTGTCTTCAGATTGAAGACCAGACTGGACTGAATGTCCTCTTTACAGGACAAGTTGTAGGGGTAGATATTCACTCTGTGAAACCTCAGCTCTTTTTAGTCTCGGTTTTTAATTCAGTCTGTTCTTCTGTGCCACTTGACCCTGTCTACTAGGAAAATCTAATTACTATATACCTGCACTTGTGGCAGCCAGGATGAAAGCTTGCTTTCAGAAGGTTCTTTTGCTTTCTAAATGTGAGTGATATTGCTAGCCACAACAGATCTGCTGGGCTGCAGGCTCTTGTAATAATCTTGAACCTCTAAATAGAATTTGCTAAAATTAAATGTGTGATTGTTTGCTCCAGTCAGTGTGGAGACATCATAAATGCTCTGAGATGTGAGCTACTGCACAGGGAGACTTCACTATTGGGATAGTGCAGCAATGACCTAGGAGTTTGTTATGAGGACAATGATAGTTTTGTTCCTCACTGAATTTCTGTTTTTCAGACGCAGATGTCTAAAAGTATGATGTGCAATTGCTAACACAAAGCTTGAACGGAAAGTAAACTGAAGGCTAATGTGTGGCCTGGGAGAACAAATACATACATAAATTTTCCTAGAGACACACCAGTCTTAAGAAGTTCAGATCAAAAATCTACAGTTAACTATTTCTGGGTAGACAGATTTCATCATGAAGCTTGAGGGAAGCCCAGCAAAGACAATGTGAGTGATTCTGAGGACTTAGCAGCTCTGGTCAGTTGCTGGATTTTGTAGTTGTGGTTGACAGACAATAGAAATTCTGAAAAAAAGTAACTAGTTCAGATTCAAAGCCTTTTCAGTTGTGAATTACATAGCTGTTACTTTACTTTTAGGATATTCTGATAAGAAATTTGACAACTTTGTAAAAAAAAAAAAAAATATATATATATATATACACTTTTAAGGTTTTAGATGTCACGCATCTGTGCACTACTGAATCTAAGTCTTTGAGGACCTTTTCCTCTACCAGAATCACAGAATTAACCAGGTTGGAAAAGATCTTCCAGATCATCAATTCCAACCTATCACCTAACACCTTCTAAATAACTAACCCATGGCACTGAGTGCCTCATCCAGTCTCCTTTTAAACACCTCCAGGGATGGTGACTCCAACACCTCCCTGGGCAGCCCATTCCAATGCCAATCACTCTTGTCGTGAAGAACTTCCTCCTAACATCCAACCTAAATAGCTGCTTTTGGCAAGAAAATGGCCCAAAAGGGCAGGTATAATGTGAAGGCTGTGGGAGCCCCCTGTATGGTCTTGTAAATACTGCTTGTTTCAGTGTGAATGAAATGGCTTCAGGCCTTAGTTTTCCACTGAGCAGTGTGCATTGCTCTGAGAAAGTTAATCACAGAATCACAGAACCTTGAAAGTTGAAAGGGACCTCCAGAGATCATCCAGTCCAACCCCTCTATCAAAGCAGGATCCCCTAGGGTAGTTTGCATAGGAATGCATGCAGGTGGGTTTGGAAAGTCTCCAGAGAAGGAGACTCCACAACCTCTCTGGGCAGCCTGCTCCAGGGGTCACCCCCTCACTTTAAAGAAGTTTCTCCTCATGTTGAGCTGAAACCTGTGCTCTAGTTTGTAGCTGTTGCTTATTGTTGCTGACCACCAAAGAGAGCTTGCTCCCCTCCACTTTAACATCCACCCCTCAGATATTTGTACACATTGATCAGATCTCCTCTCAGCCTTCTCTTCTCTAGACTAAACAGCCTCAGGGGTCTCAGCCTCTCTCCATAGGGGAGATGCCCAACTCCCCAGTCATCCTTGTGTCTCTTCACTGAACTCTCTCCAGCAGGTCCCTGTCTTTCCTGAACTGGGGAGCCCAAAACTGGACACAGGTGTGGTCTCAGTAGGGCAGAGTAGAGGGGTAGAAGAACCTCCCTAGACCTGCTGGACACACTTTTCCTAATGTACACCAGACTTCCATTGGCATCTAGTATAATTGTTTTTCTAAGCATCCTCAAGAGTCAGTGGAGAGATTGAAGATCTGTACCTCCAAGGAGTGAATCTTGCCATCCTGAAATTAGTCCTTGAGCCACATGGGATGAGTTACTCACCAGATTTGCTGCTTTCTTTCTGTGGAGTTGCAGACAACAGGCTTTAATGAGAAGCTGTTCTCCTGGCTACCTCATGTGAGGCAGGACAAATACCACTGAGTAAGCTGGGGTTCTCTGGAGTGCTGAAACTGCATGAGGAGCTCTGGTTTCTGCCAAAGAGCATCAGTTACTGGACAAATGCTGCTGCTGATCCCCAGCAGCACGCAGTCCCTCACCGTGCCCACAGTCAGGTGCCCGTGACAAACCGAAGACTGTAAAGTGTGCAGTGGGTGACAAGCAGCCTATGGTGGGAGGAGAGCAGACATGGACCCCTTGGTCAACCCTCAGAGAGACAGAAACTGCTGGGGGGGTAGGGGTCCTGACATCAGCAGATCACTGCAGGAGAACCTGCATTACCAGCTGTAAAAGTGGTTGCCAGGAGCATTTTTAATGCATTTTCATGATTTGGTTGCAGAGAGGAAGGCAAATGGCTCATGGTGGTAATCTTATGTCAGTTAGCGGAGGACTCTGCTGTAAGCATCATCCCCATGTACCTGCCAGGGAAGGAATAATAAACTATGCCAGTACAGATTCAGAGGTGATCTGCTGGATAAAAGCTACAGCACAGGAAGTTCCACCTCAACACAAGGAAGAACTTCTTTACTGTAAGGGTCACAGAGCACTGGAAAAGGCTCCCCAGAGAGGTTGTGGAGTCTCCTTCTCTGGAGACTTTCAAGACCCACCTGGATGTGTTCCTGTGTGGCCTGCCCTAGGTGATCGTGTTTTGGAAACTGGAGTTGGACTGGATGATCTCTGGAGGTCCCCTCCAGCCCCTAACATTCTGTGATTCTGTGACTTTTAAAAAAGCCTTTTCTTCAGTGGGTGAAACTCCGGTACTGATACCTCAATGATAATCTGTTCAGTGATTTACTGTGGTCAGAAGGACCAGGGAAGTGGTTGTCCCTGTGGACACAGCACTGGTGAGGCTTTGGAATCCTCACTACAAGGACATTGAACTGCTGGAGTGTGTCCAGAGAAAGGCAAGGAAGGTGAAGGGTCTGGAGAATAGGTCTGGTGAGGAGTGGCTGAGGGGACTGGGGTTGATTAGTCTGGAGAAAAGGAGACTGAGAGGAGATTCTATGGCCCTGCTCTGGCAGTGGAGTTGGACTTGTAGGTCTTGTAGGAAAAAAAATAGAGAGGCAAAAGTCCATTTAGAACTTAGACTGGCCACTGCTGTAAAGGAGAATAAAAAATGTTTCTATAAATATATTAATGGCAAAAGAAGGGTCAAGGACAACCTCCACTCCTTATTAGATATGGAAGGGAATATAGTAACAAAAGATGAGGAAAAGGTACTTAACATCTTCATTGCCTCAATCTTCAGTAGTGGGATAGGTTCTCTTTGGGACAACTGGCCTCCTGAACTGGCAGACAGAGCCAGGGACCAGTATAGTCCCTCTGTAATCCAGGAGGAAGCAGTAAGGGACTTGCTGAGCCACTTGGATCCTCACAAGTCCATGGGAACAGATGGATTCCACCCTAGAGTGCTGAGAGAGGTGGCAGATGAGCTGGCCAAGATGCTCTCATTTATCAATAGTCCTGCCTCATTGGAGAGGTCCCCAAAGACTGGAAGCTGCCAGTGTGGTGCCCATCTGCAAGAAGGGCCGGAAGGAGGACCCAGGAAATTCCAGACCTGTCAGCCTGACCTCAGTGCCAGGCAAGGTTATGGAACAAATCATCTTGAGTGCCATCACAAAGCACCTACAGGATGGCCAAGGGATCAGGCCCAGCCAGCATGGGTTTAGGAAGGGCAGGTCCTGCCTGACCAACCTGATCTCCTTTTATGGGATGAGGTTCCCCTCCTGGTGAATGGGGGGCAGGCTGTGGATGTAGTCTACCTGGACTTCAGCAAAACCTTTGACACCATCTGCCACAACCAGCTCCTGGCAAAGCTGGCAGCTTGTGGCTTGCACAGATTCACTCTGATATAGATCAAGAATTGGCTAGAGGGCTGGGCCCAGAGAGTGGTGGTGAATGGTGCCACATCCAGTTGGCAGCTGTCACTAGTGGTGTCCCCCAGGGATCAGTGCTGGGCCCAGTCCTGTTCAATATCTTTATTAATGATCTGGATGAGGAGATTGAGTCCAGCATCAGTAAGTTGGCAGGTGACACCAAGTTAGGAGCAGGTGTGGATCTGTTGGAGTGTAGGAGGGCTCTGCAGAGGGACCTGGACAAGCTGGATGGGTGGGCAGAGGCCAATGGGATGAGATTTAACAGGGCTAAGTGGAGGGTTTTACACTTTGGCCACGACAACCCCAAGCAGTGCTACAGGATGGAGACAGAGTGGCTGGAGAGCAACCAGGCAGAGAGGGACCTGGGGGTGCTTAGTGCCATGGTCTAGTTGATTGGATAGGGCTGGGTGATAGGTTGGACTGGATGATCTTGGACGTCTCTTCCAACCTGGTTGATTCTACGACTTGATAATCTATGGGGGTCCCTTCCAACCCCTAACATGCTGTGATCCTGTGAATAACATAGGTCACACTCCATAGCAGATCTGATCCATTCAGAAACTCTATACAGCCCTTGTCAAAATGCTGGCTCCCTAGACACAAAATTCTTCCTCACCACCAAAAGACAAATAGTATTGATGGACAAGGAATTGTTCGGGAGGCTGCATCCTGTAATAATCATGCTGATGTGTCCTCTAATAATCATACTAATGTGTCCTGTAGTAATCATACTAATTCTCATCCCATCCACGCTGAAATGAGAACCTGTCCATTCCACTGCTCGGTTGCCCTGGTTACAGAGACTTTCTGCTATTCAGGTGGAAATTTCTGATGTTAACTCTTACTCCTTTTGTGCTGTAGTGGGGAAGGGAGCTACTGGCATGGCTCCCATAAGAATCACACAGAATCACAGAGTGGTCTGGGTTGGAAGGGACCTCCAAAGCTCACCTAGTCCAAGCCCCTCAGCAGTGAGAGCAGATTCTATGCTTTGATTCTGTGATCCGATGATACCTACCAATAGAGTTAAACTAAACCAGTTGCTTCAGAAAAAAAGTCTATTATACATGTTTTCTATCACACCTGATTTTGGACATTATGATTTATTTATTTGAGAAGGGACATGAGGCTCCAAGACCTATGAACATTTTGGAAAGAAGACATAGATACTCTAATCACTGCTAAACTCTTTTTCCATTTACCTCTATCCATCTGAACTTAAGTCATTTTACTCTTCAAAACACATCTCCTGAGCTTTCTTCTTAATTAGCTGGTGGGCAGCATACACTTCTGGGCACTCAGAGGTTATCTCAAAGCCTCACAGCCAACTTCTCTCAATCCTCATAGCCAACTTCTCGATCTTCATTCTTGACTTTGCAGGTACCTAGCTTTACCAGCAGCCCATGTCAGTCTTGTGGATTTTGGTGGGGCTTTCAGATTTTCTCTTTGACTTGGTGTAACAGGTTAAAACACCACGAACAGGTCATAGAGTCATAGAATGGTTTAGGTTGGAAGGGACCTCAAAGATCATCCAATTCCAACCTCCTGCCACAGGCAGGGACACCTCCCACTAGAACAGGTTGCTCAACATCCACGACCTCTCTGGGCAACCTATTCCAGTGTTTCACCACCCTCACTGTAAAGAACTTCTTCCTAATATCTAGTTTAAATCTCCCCTCCTCCAGTTTGAACCCATTACTCCTCATGTCCTGTCCTTACAAGACCTTGTAAATAGTCCTTCCCTAGCCCTTCTGTAGGCCTCCATCAGATACTGGAAGGCCACTCCAAGGTCTCCTCAAAGCCTTCTCTTCTCCAGGCTGCAGAGCCCCAACTCTCTCAGCCTGTCCTCATAGCAGAGCTGCTCCAGCCCTCTGAGCATCTTTGTGGCCTCCTCTGGACTTGCTCCAACAGTTCCATGTCCTTCTTGTGTTGGGGGCTCCAGAACTGCACACAGTACTCCAGGTGTGGTCTCAGGAGAGCAAAATAAAGGGGCAGAATCCCCTCCCTTGCCCTGCAGGCCATGCTGCTCTTGATGCAGCCCAGCACATGGTTGCTGTCTGGGCTGTGCACGTGCACATTTCCAGCTCATGTTGAGCTTTTCATCAACCCAGACCCCCAGGTCCTTTTCTTGAGGCCTGCTCTCTAGCCCAGGTTAACCTGCCTACCTCCTCCCAACACAACTCTGGGCTGAGAGAAAGTGTTGAGATAAAAGAAGTTTAATACAAAGTAAGATAATGTAATGCACATTTACCTTAGCTAATAATGCAATGCACAATTGCCTTAGCTTAGCCTGCTTGCAGAAGCAGCACAGTGAAATGCAGGGAAAGAAAAACAACATAAAGCAGAAAACCAGCAACTACCCAACTCCCACCTGTCTCACCACCATCCCTGCAGAAAAGAGCCAGCAGTGCACAGCAGCAACTGGAACTGGAAGCCTCTCATGTTGCAATCTGAACTTCAAGCCCCATAATACTTTGGTCCAGCCAGCACTTTTGGTTTGAGGCTGGCATGGCAGCAGCATGGTGTGAATAGCAGTCGATGCAGCTTAACACATGACGCTTGGGTTGCCGCTTTGCATTACTACAGTCCTTTTGCTTTCTGAATGGACATCTTCATTTCTAAGGCAGAAGTTAGCAGCAGTGGTGCATTAATAGGCATATGCCAACAATTTTGAATAGAGAGAGACCTACTTGCTATGGTTGCTGGGCTTCATTGCTGCAAAACAGCACTGCAATGGTTGTTTATACTGGATATGCTAAGGTTTTCTTTGCCTCTGTATTGGACTTGGCTGAGCTGGAGTTAATTCTCCCCAGAGCATCTTTCCAGTGCTGCGTTTTGCAGTGCTGTAGCTGGGTGTTAACACAGCAGTGTTTTGGCTGCTGCTGAGCTAAGCACCCAGGCTGTGCTATTCCAACATTGCCTCTCCCCAAAAAGTACGCTGAGGGGTGGGCAAGATTTTAGGAGAGGATACAGCTGGGCCAACTGACCAACTGACCAAAGGGGGATTCCGTGCCCCTTGGCATCAGCTCATATAAAAAAACTAAGTGAAAAAAGGCAGTGTGGGGACATTGGTTGATGGTGTCTGTCCTCTGGTGCAACTGCTACATGTGTTAGAGCTCTGCTTCCCAGGAATGACCCAACACCACCTGCTGATGGGCAGTAGAGGATAACATCTCCATTTGCTTTGGCTTCTGCATGGCCTTTGCTTTTGCTTTGCGTTATTAAAATTGCTTCTATCTTATTATGGTCCTTTTGTTGTATTTTCCCCTCTTCTCTATCCATCTAGGAAGAGGAGTGATGGAACAGCTTTGGTGGGCATCTGCCCCCTAGCCAGGGCCAAACCACCACAGCCTCAGAGATATTGCAGCACTAGAAGAGTGTATGTGCTAGACTTAACAGAAATGTTCAGAAGGAATTACAACTTGGTATCATAGACAGGACTCCAAATTGCATGTGTGTGCCCAAAGATTGCTGACAGCTAACCTGGTAACTTTGTTTTATAGTCCAAATCTTGGGGTAAACCAGAAAAAAAAATGAAAAAAATAAAGGCACAGGAACTTAATTCTGCAGAAGTAAGAAGAAATTCCAAAATTAACCCTTCCAGTTGGGAATCAGTAGGAGAATGAAGATTTCCAATGCACCAAAGCAAGGGCTGTTGCAGTTATACTGAACAAAACAGGACCCATTATTGATCAAACAGACTTGATAGCATATTAAGATGAGTTGTGCTTGCCAGTATAGATACAATGTAAAGAGATGTTCACAAAATTAATGCAGATTTATTCCACAGTTTAAAATAAGTAAATAAAAAATAAGGCTTCCTCAACTCAGGCACACCAAAAGCAATGGTTTGAGGAGGCTCAGCAATCTTGCAGGCTTGGCCCTAGGTAAAAGGGTAATCTTCCCTTTAACAGGAAAAAGGCAAAAAGAGAAAAATGTCACCAGTGTTAGTGCTGTCATTCTCTCAGGCTCTCTTCCACAAGCCAAAGCTCAGATGCTCAGTGGGAGGGGCATTGCCACTCCTCATACCACTGCTGCTGTTAGCTCCACTGCTGCTATTATCTTCAATGAGACATCAGCTCCTGAGAGGCAGTAAAGTCTCACTGCCAAATGTCAGCTTTAATGAAGAAGCAATGCAGTCGAGCAGTCTCTGGGCCTATTGTCCATTTCTCTTTTCTTCCAAGCACAGCTGTTAGGAGATCAGGAAGAGCCGTACCAGTGATAAGTGAAGAATAGCTCATGACAAGCTGTGGAGGCATAAAGACATATGCATGTGCCTCAGGGGGACTGAAAGGAACTATACAAAAGTCGATGCCTTTATCATCCCTTCAGAACTTGTCTTGCCTCTGTGCCAGTCCGCTTGCAATATTGGCAAGCGCTGCTTTAGAAAGCAGATTTAAATGTTTCTAATGACTTTAGTTAAACCTCAACATTTCTAACTGGAGAGCAACAAGGGTGCTTCCTTCTGCTTCCACCTCTCCATTTTCAGAGGAGACTGCCCCATATTGCTGCCTCACAGGTGCCCGTCTCCCCCACATACTAAGGTTTTACTGCCTTCAGTTTTGGGCTCCCCAGTGTAAGAGGGACAGGCATCTGCTGGAGAGGGTCCAGAGGAGGGCTACAAAGATGGTTAAGGGACTGGAACACTGCCTGATGAGGAGAGACAGAGGGATCTGGGGCTTTTCAGTCTGGAGAAGAGAAGACTGAGAGGGGATTTAATAAATGTTTGTAAATTATAACATTATAAATTATATATTATAAATTATAAAATTATTAATTATAAAAAAGGCCTGGGTGTCAGTAGGGAGGGGGACAGGCTCTGCTCACTTGCTGCCTGTGATAGGACAAGGAGCAATGGATGTAAGCTGCAGCATAGGAGATTTCACCTCAACACAAGAGGGAACTTCTTTACTGTAAGGCTCACAGAGCACTGGAACAGGCTCCACAGAGAGGTTGTGGAGTTTCCTTTCAAGGCCCCTCTGGATGTGTTCCTGTGTGACCTGAGCTAGATTGTCTGGTCCTGCTCTGGCAGGGGGGTTGGACTGGATGATCTGTTTGGGTCCCTTCCAACCCCTGACGTCCTGTGATCCTGTTCTCCTCTCTGCAGGCCCTTAACTTTACATTGCCCAGTTCCACTTGCCTGCAGCATAAAGGTGCTTCAAACCTTGTCTCACTTTCTCCTATCTCACAAGGCACTCTGAGGTACAGAAATGGGTCCCTTAATTCAGAGGAGACAGAGAACAGGCTGCAGGATGTCTTTGGAAAAGCTGCTGGTTTTAAAATGAGAAATGAGACTGTTCTGGAGCTAGATCTTCTCATAAAGTGCAAGGTGGAGCCCTCTGGCAGAGTACATTACAGCATCCCCAGCCCTGAGGAAATTAGTCAGTTCTGGACAGATTTAAATCCTTGGAAGATAAGCCAATGTCTCAGAGAGAATGAGTGCAGTTCCCACTTGTGGCATCTACTGAACTGTAGGTAATTTCTAGCAGAACATTAATGCTTTACAAAAGACAGGAGGAACAAGAGCCTTCTCCTTTGTCTCAAATTGCATTCAATTACTTTTTTTTTTCTTGCTCATGACAGAATGCTTCTTTGTCCATCACATCATCTCTCTACTTTAGTCACTTCCTCTGAAACTTCACTTTCTCCACTGAAGTACATGGGGATCACAAAGCTCCAAGTGAGGGCAAAGGGAATGTGACACTCACACCTACAAATCTTTAAACCCTTCTCATTGACATGAAATCACATTTCCCTATCGTGATGAGCGTTCTCAGACATTGGAATGGTCTGGCCAGGGCAGTGGTGGAGTCACTGTCCTTGGAGGTGTTTAAGCAGCCTGTGGAGCTGGCACTGAGTGACATAGTTTAGTGTTGACCCTTCAGTGCTGGGTCAAAGTTTGGGCTGGATGATCTTGGATGTCTCTTCCAACTGGATGCTTTCTGTGATTCTGTGATTATGTTCTGAGAATCATAGCCATGTTTTGGCAGAGAAGGTAGCAATGACCCTGAGCCTGCATCTCAGCTTACAGCAGAGAAATCTCACCAGTGGCCATTTATCTCTTCCACTGCCAAACAACTTCTGGAATCTCTCAATCTGCTTCCATAGGAGAAGTTTCTCTGTCTGGCCAGCAACCAAGAGCAGATGTAGACATTTGCCTAGCAGCTGTTTGTGCTGCAGGTGTTTCACTGCTTCTAGTGTGCTGAGTCAGTGTTCTGTGCCAGCACAGTGAGGGAGAGATATGGAGGAGAGGCTCAGTACATTCAGGAATACTTTTCCTCTCCTTCTCTCCTTTTATCTAATTTCCCCTTGCAACTGGTTTTATTATTCATGCTCCTTTCATGCCATGGCAATTGACAAAGTAGAGGACAGATAAAAGTTGGTTGAGTTCTTGGTGGCTGTTTTGAAATCACTCCCTCAATTGTTGATCAATGACCCGTGCTGGTTGATGTACTGGATGGATGAGTTACCCTATTTTCCAGTCACTTCCAGTCATGACTGTCAAATACCCTTAAGTGGTCATGTAAATAAAACTGGACAAGACTAGTTTTATTTACTGGATGTCATACCAGATGTTCCACTGAAGTGGTAGTCTGTGGGGGCTGATTCTTTAATGCATTGCTAATATGCCGTTGCTATTAGCATGCTCTGTAGCACATATCAAGTGAGACACAGGAAAAGTCCTGTGGTCAAGGGTTGCAGAAGTGTGAAAGGAGTTCAGTAACAGTGTAGGGAAGTCTTGCTGGTTGTAAACTCAATACTGCAAACTCAGCTGAGCTGAAGAGCGTAGGAGAAAAGGTAGTTTGCTGACTACATTACAGAGTAGGGTTTATCCAGGCGGAGAATTTTGCTAAATTCATGGTCAAAGCAAAAATCAATCTGAAGATTTTAAGCAAAATGGCCACAGTGCTCGAGCCTAAAGTTTGCTTTCCATGCTGCTCCTGCCCTAAGGCTCAAATAGATGCTGGTTGTGTTGTTCCTGTGTCCAGCTCCACCACTACTTCAAAGCTCATATGCTGAGAATATCGATGATGACAGATTTGTGATGTCTTAAAAGCCCAAAGCTGAATTTAGCCTAACAGAGAAACACATTCTGATTATTTTTTAATTATTATTACGTTGATAAAAATCCATCTTTAACAGCATCAATTTGACAACTTAAAACTTTTTGGTCTGGCTACAGCCACTGAGTTTGTGCCAGAACCTCTACTCTGACAATTCAAAACTGCCTTCTACTTTACAGCCTAAATGTATTCCTGGATGGTTTATATCTGTTTGTTCAGGTGCCAGAACTGCCCTTGCAATTAAATAGCTCTTGCACCTCCCTGGGATCTATTCTCCTGTGCTTATACAGAGTAATCACAAAATTCTTTAGTAGACCAGCACCATAAAGCATACAGATCTCTTTTTCTAGCAAACACTATATGTTGTTTTAGAGGTTTTCACCTTTTTTTACACATAATTACTGGCTGTGAAGTTGGGTTTTATTCAGGAGCAAAAGACTGTAACAGAAGTATTTATTGCAGACTTCAGTATAGACTTAGTTGCAGAGACCTCTTTTTTTGTGTAGATATCTCCTGCTCCCTGTCCTGGTTTAGGACAGTCTTCTCTAACAAGACTTATTCCTGTGATTACGAGTAAGTGAAAGCACAGAAAAAACTCTATGATTTGAGATAAAGGAGATTTTATTGAAGTAATAACACAATGTACAATGCTGCAAACAAGCCAACAAGCCAAGCCAGCAGAAAGGCAATCAGTGAACAAGCCAGCAAGTGGAAAAGGGCAGCATTAAAACCAGCAGTCAGCAAAGCAGAAGAGTCCAGAATCCCAAACCAGAAAGCCCTGGAACTGAACTCTAATTTCCAGGGGTTCTTTGCCAGGAGCTGTTGCTCCTTGTCTTGTTGCTGCTGACCACTGAAAAGAGCTTGGCCCCCTCCACTTGACACCGACTCCTCAGATATTGATCAGATCTCCTCTCAGTCTTCTCTTCTCCAGACTAAACAGCCCATGGGCTCTCAATCTCTCTCCATAGGAGAGATGTTCAAGTCCCTCAGTCATCCTCGTGGCTCTCTGCTGGACTCTCTCCAGCAGGTCCCTGTCTGTTGAACTGGGGAGCCCAAAACTGGACACAGTCTTGCAGGTGTGGTCTCAGTAGGGCAAAGTAGAGGGGGAGAAGAACCTCCCTAGCCCTGCTGGCCACACTTTTCCTGATGCACCCCAGGATGCCATTGGCTCTGTTGGCCACAAGGACACATTGCTGGCCTAATTATTATTATTAGCTAGTTTCTTTAGCTTATCAAAGTTTGTCCCTCCAAAATATGCATTTTTCTAAAAACCAGTTAGCTTCAGAATAATTTTGTTCATATCCTCATTTCATTTCAGGTCACTAAAGGCAGGATTATTTTCATCTCTTCCTTCTCTTTGCCAAAATCATAAATGGCTTCACTGCTTGTATCAATAAGTTGTGATGAAACATCAGCTGTAAAATCTCAAGCGATGCTTAGCCTGTGCCATTCTGCAGTCTGTCTGCTGTAGCCTACAATGGCCTTGTGTTGAGTCTATCCATTAATTAAAGCCAGTACATTGCAGTATGCTGTAGTTTGATATGGTTTGGCTAAGGACCAGGCTCTGCAAACAGAAGTTTACATTAAATTAGAAAGCTGTAACACTTCTCGGTGACAGCATTCAAAACAAACCCTTTCAATAGTAAATTTCGTTACCAAGCAAAGACAAGCCAAAATTGCATCATGTAACTGTGATCTGACAGGGGGAAAAAAAAAAAAAAAGAAAAAAAAAAAGCCTTGTGCAGAAGTAGCTCCTTCAATACTTACTCAGTTCTTTTTCAGTAGGCTCTAGCATGTGAAAAGAAGTGGCTCATGAATAGTCCCACATAGCCAATCAGCCTTCATGGTGATTAACTCCCAGGTTCATGGCCCTCTGAGCACCTGCTTTTGCACATATTTTTGTCATTCCTATGACCTCTGAATCACAGAATTAACCAGGTTGGAAAAGACCTTTAAGATCATCGAGTCCAACCTGTCACCTAACACCTTCTCATTAACTAAACCATGACATTAAATGCCCCATCCAACCTTCTTTTAAACACCTCCAGGGATGGGGACTCCACCACCTCCCTTGGGCAGCCCATTCCAATGCCAATCACTCTTTCTGTGAACAGCTTCTGCCTAACATCCAGCTTGAGACTGTGTCCTCTTGTTCTGTCCCTGGTCGCCTGGGAGAAGAGTCCAAACTCACCTGGCTACAACCTCCCTTTAGGTAGTTGTAGAGGTCAATGAGGTCTGCCCTGCCCTGAGCCTCCTCTTCTGCAGGCTGCACACCCCCAGCTCCCTCAGCCTCTCCTCACAGGGCTGTGCTCCATCCCTCTTACCAGCCTTGGTGCCCTTCTCTGGACATATTCAAGCACCTCCACATCTTTCTTAAATCGAGGGGCCCGGAACTGGACACAGCACTCAAGGTGTGGCTTAACCAGCGCTGAGTACAGGAGCAGAAGGACTTCCCTGGTCCTGCTGGCCGCACTATTCCTGATACAGGCCAGGATGCCATTGGCTTTCTTGGCACCTGGGCACACTGCTGGCTCATGTTCAGCTGCTGTCGACCAGTACCCCCAGGTCCCTCTCTGCCTGGCTACTCTTCAGCCACTTTGTCCCTAGCCTGTAGTGCTGCATGAGGTTGTTGTGGCCAAAGTGCAGAACCTAGCACTTGGACTTGTTAAATAAAACTCATGGCATTGGACTGTGCCCATCTGTCCAGCCTGTCCAGGTCCCTCTGCAGAGCCCTCCTGCCCTCTAACAGATCAACACTTGCTCCCAACTTGGTGTCGTTTGCAAACTTACTGATGCTGGACTCAATCCCCTCATCCAGATCCAGATGAAGATACTAAACAGGACTGGGCCCAGCACTGATCCCTGGGGCGCACCACTGGTGACAGCTGCCCACTGGATGTGGCTCCATTCACCACCACTCTCTGTGCCCTGCCCTCCAGTCAGTTCTTAACCCAGCACAGAGTGCCCTTGTCCAAGCCACAAGCTGCCAGCTTGACCCACTCTGGACATGGACCTTCAGCCAACACACAGAGCACACACATTCTGTGACACAAAGAGATGTTAGAAGAACTCAAGTGGGCTGTGACAAAACTTTTGTGTGATTTTAGACACTTCAAATAGAAAAATCAGGAAAAAATATCAGTCTGGTGGACACCACAGGAGGTGAAACACAGTAAATGTATCTTTTGACACATACCTTCCTGTGGGCTGCTAGCTATACCACCTCCCATAGCTGCTTCATTGTAAGGAAGTAATTTTGTCTCTTGCTGTATATGGAATCATAGAACAGTTTAGGCTGGGTGAGATCTTAGAGGTCATCTAATCCAACTTCCCTGCCATAGGCAGGGACACCTCTCAACTAGACTCAAGGCTCCATCCAACCTGGCCTTGAACCCCTCAGGGAGGGGACATCCACAACCTCTCTGGACAATCCATTCCAGACTCTTGCCACCCTCGTAGTGAAGAATTTCTTCCTAAGAT
The DNA here is from genome assembly GCA_013399055.1 of Ramphastos sulfuratus. Taxonomy (NCBI): domain Eukaryota; kingdom Metazoa; phylum Chordata; class Aves; order Piciformes; family Ramphastidae; genus Ramphastos; species Ramphastos sulfuratus. The sequence goes on along the minus strand of WBNM01032796.1, from coordinate 3,379 downwards.
CCAATCTAAACATAATGTTCAATTTAAATCCATTTCCCCTTGTCCCATGGGTGGACACTCTTGTAAAAAGTCCCTTTGCAGCCTTCAGCTTACCCATTTTTCATCTGTTAGCCATCTACTCTTGCTGTAACTGTTAACAATTTGTAGTCATGACATTTCTGCTAAAAAGATTGTCCCCATCTTTCTTTGGGTCCCTTTTAAGTACTGAAGGGATATGATAAGGTCTGTCTGGAGCCTTCTCTTCTGTAAACTGAACAACCCCAACTCTCTCAGCTTTTCTTTGCAGGAGAAGTGTGTGCTGGTTTGAGGCTGACTAGAATATTTTAATGACAGAAATGAGATCATTGGCTGTGAAAAGAAAATAATAATGATGTCTATATCACTTATTAGTTTTGCTTAGGGATATAAAAACAAGGAATACAAAACAAAAATAGTCAGTCTCTGTCTGGCTGCTGCCTGCTTCACTATCTCTGCCTGGACCTGCAGAACCTGAGCATTAGCTCATTTGCTCCTTCTAACCTCTTGCCAGCCTTTCGCAGCTCTCCCTGCACGTAAGAGGGATCCTGAGATAAGGGAGGGGGGTTGGAAAGAAGGAGGGGAGTTGGTTTGAAAGCCCTCCTAGGCAGTTGTACTGTTTGGAAGAGGTTTTGTATGTCTGTATGACTTTTAACTTGTATATAATTGTAAATATCTGCATATATTGTATATATATAATTTTTTAATCTGTATCTATATCTATATCTATATATGCTTGTAAATGGTGCTATGCTATAAACACAGCTTCATTCCTTAACTTCCAGCCAGCTATGTCAGTCTGGTGAATTTCTAGCCGGGCGGGGGAGTGGGAAACTCCCAAACCTGCACATGGTGTTCCAACCTTTTGCTTATTTTTGTGGCCCTCTCCTGGACATGACCCAGAGCTGGACACAGTACTCAAGATGAGGTCTCACCAGAGCAGAGTAGAGGGGCAGAATCACCTCCCATGACCTGCTAGCCACACTTCTATTAATAAAGCTTGGGGTATGGTTGGCATTTTCTGCAAGTGGACAGGATACAGCTGGGCCAGCAGACCCAAATTGACCAAAGGGCTATTGCAAACCAGATGACATCGGTTCAGATATATATAAACTAAGTGAAAGAAGGCAGTGTGAGGGACATTGATGGATTGCTCCCTCCTTCCCAGGAGTGGCCCAGCACCATCTGCTGATGGGCAGTAGGGAATAACATCTCTTTTGCTTTTGCTTCCACTTGTGGCCTTTGCTTTTGCTTTACATTATTAAAACTGCTGCTGTCTTATTTCCCCTGTCACCAGCCCATCTAAGGGGGGAGTTATAGAGTGGCTCTGGTGGGCATGTGGCTTTGAGACAGGACCAAACCCCCACACTTTGCTATTTTTGTCTACATATTTTGGCCACTGGAATGGGCTGCCCAAGGAAGTGGTAGAGTCACCCTCCCTAGAGGTGTTTAAAAGGAGGCTGGATGAGGCTCTTGGTGCCATGGGTTAGTTAATTAGTAGATGTTAGGTGATAGGTTGGACTCGATGATCACGAAAGTCTTTTCCAACTTGGTTGATTCTGTGGTATTTACAGCTGAAAGCATTCCTCACCTGTCACATTACNCTGCACACAGTACTCCAGGTGTGGTCTGAGGAGAGCAGAGTAAAAGGGCAGAATCCCCTCCCTTGCCCTGCTGCCCACACTTCTCTTGCTGCAGCCCAGCACATGGTTTTTCTCGAAGTTTACTCCATCATCACGGCTGACAAATCTCTATTCAATTCATTGGAGTTGAACAGATTGTTGGGTTTGTAAATACCATTTAGAGAAAGTTCTGAAGGCAAAGAACAGCTCAGTTTGGGGAACCACGGAGACTTGGAGGCTCTTGCATGTGTGGGTATGGAAAGCAAATAGCTGGCCAGTGTAATCCCTGTTCTGTTTTGTTTGCTCTTATCCAGAAACTTGCTACTGTTGTGCTCTGCATGCAGGCAGATTGAGTATGTTGTCAATAAAAGAATGAAGATGAGAGAGGAGTCCTGCCAGTGGGAATTTCTCAGTGCTGCCTTCCTGTATAACAGCTTTTTATAAATAGAACCTCATTCCGTGCAGTGATATAATATTACTCTGTCACCATATTTGGCACAACCATAGGATCATGAACTACTTGCTTGCTAATTAGCATTTGAGCTCATCCACAGAGCACAAGCTGTGATAATATTAGCTTGGTCAGAGTTGGAAGTCTGTCAGTGCCAGCAACAATTCAGTGTCTGTTTCCAGTCTCTGAAAGTGTCATATCTGCATCCTTTCATCCCAGGAGGCAAAATCCTGGATTCCCTCTCGGTATGAATAATTTGTCTTGTCACCTCAGAGGCCTAAAGAAAAACCATGTGACAGTTCCTGTTAGCTGTTTATGTGAGGGAAAAAAAATGTTAAGAAGTAAATGTATATCAAGCATGCTTGACTACTATTTATTCATTTTTAAAAGTTTGATAAGCTTCACCAGGCTCCAGTATGTAGGAGAAGCAATTTGTTAGCCCACATCTTGTAAGAAAAGTAGAGGAAGGACTGGAGGAAGCCCAGGGCCATCCTCACAAAGCTCCTCTTAAGAGCTTTCTCTGTCAACCGAAAGGAAAGCAATGTGGATGCAAATCCTGTAGGTTTTACAGTTTGCAGGAACACAGATCAGAGGTTCACAGGATGTTAGAGGCTGTAAGAGACCTCCATAGATCATTGAGTCCAACCCCCGCTGCCAGAGCAGGACAACAGAATCTAGCACAGATTGCACAGGAACACATCCAGACAGGACTGGAAAGTCTCCATAGAAAGAGACTCCACAACCTCTCTGGGCACCCTGTGCCAGTAGTCTGTGACCCTTGCAGTCAAGAAGTTCTTCCTCATGTTGAGTTGGAACTTCCTGTGCTGTAGTTCATACCCATTACCCCTTGTCATATCACAAGGCACAATTGAGAAGAGTTTGTCCCCTCCCTCTCGACGCCCAGCCCTCATCTAGTTATAAACATTGATTAGATCCCCTCTAAGTCTTCTCTTCACCAGACCAAAAAAGCCTCAGGTCTCAGCCTCTTCTCATAGGGCAGTGCTCCAGCCCCTTAATCATCTTTGTAGCCCTAATAGTTTTGTTGCCCAAATAGTTCTGAATGGTGTCAGTGTTACTAATCAGTTGTTTTATCAGGTTCCCCCTGCTGTTTCTCATGAAAGGCTTTGATTAGCTGCAGAGGTCCTAGGCTGGGCCGTCTTAGGCTGAGGAAGATGGTGTTAATCTGGTGTATTCAGCCCCCACACAGAGCACTACCTTCAACCAATATAGATGTGGCTTTTTCATGACTTGAATCAAGATCTCCATAGGAACTGAAAGAATCATAGAATGG
>WBNM01032795.1:0-12829 GCA_013399055.1 Ramphastos sulfuratus | reverse complement strand
AGAAGCTTAATTCCCTGCTCAACATCCACCATATGTAAGAGAGACTAAGTCTGGATCAAATGTGGACTTGCAGGCCAATAAAGAAACGGCGAGTTGCAGTACATGTTAGTAAAGATGAGGATCCTAGGAGGAAATCATCAATATCAGGCAGCTCAGAGGGCTGAAGACGCTCTATAACCTGACTGAAGCCATTGACCACAGGGTCTTGCAGAAGAATGAACATAACAGAGGAATGGAGAGGTGTTAGAAAGTTTTGTGTGCATGGAATTTGAACAATTTGAACTTGCGTTTGCTACGACAATCATAACTGGAATAACAATAACTCTTTCATCAGGCTCTCAAGACTTACAGCAGACTAAGTTCTTGCTTTACATCTAATGCGAGTTTCTTTTGCAGCTTGGCAAGACTGAGAGTTTAACAAGTTGCTAGGATTTCAAGCAAACTCTTCTGTGGCTTGGATCACAGAATCACAGAACCATTCAGGTTGGACAAGACCCTTGGGATCGAGTCCAACCATTAATCCTACTCTGCAAAGTTCAACCCTAAACCATATCCCCAAACATCACATCTAAATGACCTTTAAATACATCTAGGGTTGGTGACTCAATCACCTCCCTGGGCAGCCCATGCCAATGCCTGACCACTCTGTCTGTGAAAAAATTCTTCCTAATGTACAGTCTAAATCTCCCCTGTTGCTTGAGGCTGTTCCCTCTTGTTCTATCATTAATTACTATGAGAAGATCCCCACCTCACCTCAACCTTCTTTCAGGGAGTTGTAGAGAGCCATGAGGTCTCCCCTCAGCTGCCTCTTTTTCAAACCAAACAGCCCCAGCTCCCTCAGTCACTCCTCATCAGATTTATTCTCCAGGCCCTTCCTCAGCTTCCTTGCCCTCCTCTGCACTGGCTCCAGCACTTCCACATCTCTCTTGAAATGAGGTGCCCAAAACTGAACACAACACTCGAGGCATGGCCTCACCAGAGCCAAGTACAAAGGGACAATCACCTCCCTACTCCCGCTCGACACAGCATTTCTAATCCAAGCCAGCATGCCATTGGCTTTCTTGGCCACCTGGGCACACTGCCAGCTCATATTCAGCTGCTTGTCCATTAGAACTCTCAGAAAATTGCTAGGAGTTGTCCTGAGGATACCTTGCTACCAGAGTGAAAAATGCACCTCTAACAACTCAGCTATGCTTCCTTGGGGAAATCAGGTGTTGCTTTCCACAAATTCAGGCTCACAAGCTGCAGATGGACATGGATAACTCTGGTATCAGGGTCAACACATATGCCTCAAATCAGAAAAGCTTGAAATTTGATGCTTCCTTTTGTATATAGAAGGCAGGGGAAAGAATCAATTAGATACAATTTAGGACTCCCCTGTTCTTGCTGATTTATATTTGCCTGAATTTGATTTAGAATTTTGTTCCATATATAGCTCTCCATGAAAAAATAAGTAAGCCCTTTGAGATCTAAATCAATTTCAAATAATATGTCAGATTTAATCGTAAAGTATAATTTTGCAACCTTCAACGCAAGCAGAACTTGAATTGTTTTTATTTTTTTTCTTGTCAGCAGCATTTATACTACTAATTTAAAAAGTACTACACAAGATTAAGTATTCATAGCAGTAACTGTAATTCTGAAGTCATTAAGGAATGGTTAATGCTCAGTACAAATGTTAATGTAGTTTAAACTTGATATAACCTTTCAAGATTTAAATAATCAGTAAATAAAATGTTAATAAAAACTTCTGGACTGTACCTAGATTTCTTTTTTGCACTAATTACCTTTTTTGTTACAGAAAGAACAATAAGTAACATCTGTTTCTCCTAAAGAGCAGAGTTTCCAGCATAGCAAATAAGAGCAAGGGGAAAGAAGTTTAAGTAGAAAGCCCTCATTCACAGAAACTATGAATGTAAAGAAGGTGCTGTGCTTCTGAACAATTGTAACAAAACAAACAAAAATACCAAAACCCAGCAGGTAAGAAATATTAAATATTATTGAGAAATGTTGAGAAACTCACAGTTGCAACATCATTTGGCCACGTGTAACACATCACACAACCCTTACCAGATTTGCAACCATCTGTGCAGCCTCTAATCTCTGGCAAAATCCTGACCACTCCACTGCACACACAGGCTTCATGTGTTTTAATATATTTACTGTCTTTGCTTTGGTTATTTAAGGTAGAGTGACAAAAAGTACCTGTATTGAGAACAAATCCCACGTTACACAGAATCACAGAACTTGAGAGGTTGGAAGGGACAGGGACCTACAGACATCATCCCCCTGCCAAGGCAGGATCCCCTGGGGTAGTTCACACAGGAGGGCACCCAGGTGGGTTTGGAAAGTCCCCACAGAAGGAGACTCCACAACCTCTCTGGGCAGCCTGTTCCAGGGCTCTATTGCACTCAATGTAAAGAAATTTCTCCTCATGTTGAGGTTGTTGTGGAAGGCCAATATAGGCCTAATACATCTCTGGGCTGGCCAGACATGATCGCCCTGCTCACCCTCTCCCTCTGTGAGCTGGGAACAATGTGGGAAGAAGACAAAAGGCCTGGAGCCACCAAGTCTACTTTGTAGTGATAAAGAGGGTGCATAGGCTTGTTTATGCATGGCCTGTGTATTTCTAAATACGGGTAAGAGCAAGCCCCAGGTTGACCTAATACAGCTAGGTTTGGCAAAGTGCCATTTTGATTGGCTGATCTCTGTGCCCAAGCGCAGCCGTAGACTTGGCCAACTGATATAAGAGATGAGTGAAGTAAAATAACGTTCTCTGCCTCACTCTGGTCTGCCTCGCTGTGCTCTGACTCATTTTGCTCTGCCACATTGTGCTCTGCTGCCATGCTCCAGACCAGCTTTGCCCTGTAACAAGCTTCGACACTTCAAACTTGTCCACCTGGAAACTGCCGTGCCTCAGCTTACCATGGAGAGGCATTAAGTGTCTCTGCACTGCAGAGCTTGCTTAGCCACCAGCAAGACACCGAGAGCGTCTGCACATCTGCAAGCCTCCGTGCCAAATCCTGGAAAGGACACCATCCATCCAAGAAGGAATCAAGACAAGGTCAAAGACCATCTAACCCCCACCAGCATCCTGCTAGAGCTCTGGAAATCTGGAAATATTATTTTGTGAGTAAATATTCTAAAAAGCCTCTTCGGAATTAAAGTTTTGATCTGGTTCTGTAATTGTAACTCGTGCCTTCTGCTTTGGCAGAAAGGAGCCTCTCGAGTCCCCCTAGAGAGTGAACAGCATACTGGCTGCAAGGATCTCTTTCCAGTTCAAACTAGTTTTGTGTTTTGCCAGTTTTTTCTTAATTGTTTAAATTGCCTGTTTCCCTGTGTGTAAATACCCACAACCACATGTTCGAACCTGATAAATAAGTTTTCTAACACGATTAAATACTTTTTCAAGGTTTATTAATTTTCACCTGGATAATAAAATTAATAAACTAAATTAATTTTAAATACACATTTTTATCATAGGTGAAACCTTCTATGTTCCAGTTTGCAGCCATTGCTGCTTGTCTTAATTGCTGCTGACCACCAAAAAGAGCTTGAACTCCTCCAATTGACAGACATCCCTCAGATGTTTGTATAGCATGTGAGATGAGTGGAAACCTCTTGAGTTTTACTGCTGGATGTGCTGTATGTGGTAGTTCCAGCCTGCAGCCCATCTCATCCTCAAAGCAGCTGTTTCCAGAGTGGAGATGGGCCTAGTGGGTCCTTCAGTGTGCTGTCAGCCAGAGCCAGGCTTGCTAAGCCCACCTGAGTACTGTGCTCACTCTTGGGAACTGTTAACTTTGGTCTGGCAGGTTTGGCACAAAAGAGCAGAGGGAAGAGAGAGACCAAAGTAGACCTGAGGAACATCTCCAGGGATGGCTTCTTACTCTTTCAGGTGTATGCAGCTTCCCTGCCTAGAGCACCCTGTGTGCTCGTTTTCATGTTATCAACTGCAAAGACCATTCCTGGTGGTAGCGGCGCCATCTTTCCCCAGTGGAGTCCAGACTAGCCAATGGTGATGCCACACAAAGCCTAGACAGGAGCTGAGCAGCAAACTCTTGTGTGAAAATGGTGCTAGCGTCCCTTCCTCCAGTGCCAGATGAAGAGGGAAAGACGAGTGAAGGAAGAGGTGCACTTGATTATATAAGGTAGGGTATTTTGTTACTTCTGAAGGGAAAAGGTTAGGCATTTAAACCCAAGGCACCCCATACCCCATCTCCCTGTTTTAGCACCAACCTCCAAATAGTGGGATGGGGGCTCTAGAGGACATCTGCAAAGGACTCCAGACTGTCCATCCCTAGTTTCCTGGTAGGGCTCAGACACAAGCCACAGCTCTGGTCTATAGAAAAACAACTGGGCTCTGAGGTTCAGTTACTAACTGCAGAAACAATTTTGCCTTGTTAATGGAAATAATCACCACTGCTTTCTGCAGAATGAAAAAGCCTGACCTATAGAAGCAGGGGTTCCAACATATATAAATACCCATCTATATCCACACAGTCTGCCTTTGCCCTATCCATGTTGTGAATCTAATGTCAGGCATTCAGGATATTGTCTGCTTTGCTGAACACAGACTTACATGCCTGATGTTTTTTATTATAAAACAGGGGAGACCTCATGGCTGTCTATAGCTACCTGAAAGGGCATTGTGGAGGGGCTGGTGCTGGTCTCTTCTCACAGGTAAATAGTGATAGAACAAGAGGGAATGGCCTCAAGCTGCCACTTGGTGGGTTTAGACTGGACATTAAGAAACATTTTTTCACAGCAAGAGTGGTCAGGGATTGGAATGGGTTGCACAGGGAGGTGGTGGAGTCGCCAACCCTGGATGCGTTTAAGGGTCATTTGGATGTGGTGCTTGAGGATATGATTTAAGGGTGAACTTTGTAGAGTACGGATATCAGTTGAACTTGATGATCCTGGATTTTTCTCCCAAACAGAATGTTTCTGTGATTCTGTGAGGCAGCTGTATTTCTTCCTGCAAGCCCAGCCAAACTAATCTCAGATACTTTGAATGGCTATGACTTGTAAGCATAGGGAAAAAACCAAAACTACAGCAAACAAATCTCAACCAGCACCACACTCAGAATATGAATTCAAAGGAATAGATGTGGGTCACCAAAGTGAAGGAGAGGCCACGAGCATCTCCTTTAAGAAGCTGATGCTACACCAGAGAAAGAAGCGTGGCTCTGAAACACACTCTATGAAAATCACCCAGACTAGACTGGAAGCCAGCTGGAATGAAGCTATATTTACAGATTAGCACAATATACAAGCAGATATATAGACAATATACAGGAATATTTACAGAAATATACAAGTTAAAGGTAATACAGAAACACAACAACCCTCTCAGAAATCAGAGACCCCAGGAGGGGCTCCCAACCACCCTTCCACCTTCTTTCCACTCCTCTACCTTAGCCCAGGGTCTGCCTTACGTGCAAGGGGAGTTTGGAGGATGGGCAAGGCGGGTTAGAAGCAGAGCGATTAGTTGGGTTACACAGCAGAAGGCCAGGAGACACACCAGCTCCCAGAGAGACACTCTGTCTCNACACCAGCTCCCAGAGAGACACTCTGTCTCACCTATGTTTGTGTCCTTGTTCTTATACATCTCTGTGAGTGAAGTAGACATTACCATTGGTTTCTTTCCACAGCCCATATTTTTTTTTTTCATTACAATATTCCAATTAGCCTCGAACCAGCACAACATGGGTGTGCTGGTTTGAGGCTAATTGGAATATATTAATGAGAGAAATTAGATCATTGCCTGTGAAAATAAAATAATAGTGATGTCTATATCATTCATTTGTTCTGCTGAGAGATATCAAAACAAGAAACACAAAGTCAGGCAGGTGTCTCTGGCAAACGCTGCTGCATTAACTATCTCTGCCTGTACCTGTGTAACTCCAACTAATCATTCTGCTTCTGACTCCTTATCTGGCAATCTCACCCCTGCATGTAAGACTTTTGATATAAGGGTGGGGGTGGAAAGAAGGAGGGGAGTTGGTTTGAAAGCCCTCCTGGGTGGTTCTGCTGTTCAGGGGTGGTTTTGTAGTTCTGGATTACTTTTAACTTGTATATAACTGTATATAGGTGTAAATATCTGTATATGTTGTGTATATATGCTTGCATATTTGTGGCACACTGTAAATATAGCTTCATTCCTTAACTTCCAGCCGGCTGAGTTAGTCTGGTGGATTCGTGGCGGGGAGTGGGGGCGGCAAACTCCCCAAATACCACAATGGGTGGCTGCAATGGAGAAGAAATGGTTGGTTCAGTGGAAGGACAGAAGTATTTGGAACGCCATTAAAGGATCGATGAAATCTTCCTCCACCTCCCACACAGTGAATTGCCTGCAGTGCTACAACAACAAAAAAAAAAAAACCCAAGATAAATTTCTTGAGTTTTGCACTGGCTGCTAAAATCTGAGAGATGTGATGAGTTCTTGATCACCAAATCCGGTCATACAATTAAGAGCAGCGGACAAAGCGAGAGTAAACCCTAAACTGCTGAATTCTGTGCTAGCTATATGGAGTTCTGAACGAATGCATTATTATCAAACTGACATACAGTAATTATTGCAGCAGCACTTCTAGAGCTCCAGCCTGCCAAGGATGCATTGGCTGGGGTATGAAGGAGGAGAGAGACAAAGGGTTGTCTTCATTATCAATTAGCTGAATATGGAGTTTATACAACCACAATAAATCCTTTGAGCAAAATCATTCTGCCAGTCAATGCTCCACTCGCTAGCATGAGCAAGCACATACAGAAATGATTTCTTCCATATTTTCTTAATTCTACAGCTGATGACAATTTTATTGTCATAAAGGGAGACTTTTTACTGCAGCAGCAACACTAACCATAAGTAAGATGTCATGATTCTCCCATGAGGAAGTGTTTTCCCCCAAACCACGCCGTTAAATTGCAGCCACAACTGTGAAAAATAAATTAGAGCGGTTTCTTTTTTTGCAGCATTTGTTAATATAATTCTGAGCTGTTTGTCTGAAAACAGCACTCCATTTCACTGCTTCTTGTTCAACAAAGATATTTGATTAGCAAGAACCACGTTGCTCTTGTGTAACTTAAAGCTGTATTTAGAATTAGGACCTATTTTATTAGTATGCATTAAAATATTTTATTGATCTCCTTGAGGTGCTAATTTAAGTCTCTTTTGTAACACAAAGCCAAATTACATTCTGATCAGGTTTAAAGTGTTCAATCGAGGACTACCTAGCAGCGTTTTTTAAATGAGATGCAGTTTGTGTTCAGCATTTCAGATCAGCTATTTGACTGAAAGTCAGGAAGAATTCCCAGTGATGTAGCATCTCTCTTCCTTTGCTGGGCATCTAAAATGCATCTAGCATTCAGCTGCTGCATAATGTTGACATATTGTTTTGTTCAGTCCAGAGCACTTTGACATTTAATGTGTACTATGGTGCTGAACTTAAAGGGGACCACTACGGTACCTTAGCTTAAAAACATTTGCTGAATATTCTAAACACAACTTCCTCGTGACTAAAGACTGTCAGGTTCATTAACAGAATGCAAATGTGTCATCTATCACTTCTACTGCTGATCTTCACAGACAAGTGATAAAACAGGTGATGATGCTCAGACAAGCTCAGGAGCCCAAGGAGCGCAAGGTGCTGTATATGCAGCCCTAAGAGAGAGAGACCTTGTCCTGAAGTTAATAATTGAAAAAAGAGTTGTAAGGCAGATATTTTATTTCCATCATACCTACAATTCCAGTAGTTAGCAGGCATATTTTTATCTCTCCTAACTCCACACTCTAGTACTAATCACTCTAAGGTTCCATACAGTCAAAACAGAGAAATATACTTTGAGGATGCAGTTCATCTGCTCTTCATTCTGCAGAAAGCTATCTGTAGAAAATCCAAACTCATCTACTTCTGGCAATCCTCCTATCTTCCCAAAGATGCCTAATTTGCCATGCTCGGGCATGCGAGCTTAGGGGAGCACCACCTTCCATCAACACAGGCTCTGCTCATACACATGGGCACTCACATTAGGCATGGATAGAGGTCTCATTTGTGCTACAGGAAATCACAGAACTTTAGAGGTTGGAAGGGACCTCCAGAGATCATCGAGTCCAACCACCATGCCAAGGCAGGATCCCCTAGGGTAGTTTGCACAGGAACACATTCACACAGGTTTGGAAAGTCTCCAGAGAAGGAGACTCCACAACTTCTCTGGGTAGCCTGTTCCAGGGCTCTGTCACTCTCACTGTAAAGAAATTTCTCCTCATGGTGAGCTGAAACCTTCTCTGTTCCAGTTTGTAGCTGTTGCTCCTTGTCTTATTGCTGCTGACCACCAAAAAGAGCTTGGCCCCCTCCACTTGACACTCACCCCTCAAATATTTGGACACATTGATCAGATCTCCTCTCAGCCTTCTCTTCTCCAGACTAAACAGCTCCAGGGCTCTCAGTCTTTCTCCATAGGGGAGATGCTCAAGTCCCCCACTCATTCTCATGGCTCTCTGCTGGACTCTCTCCAGCAGGTCCCTGTCTCTCTTGCTCCGGGGCAACCCTGTACTTGTTCTTATTGAACTTCACAAAACCAATGGGTTTGCCCCAGGTGAAAACCACAGCCAAGAAACCAAGATGGGGAGCGATTTGCAAACCACACTGAGGCAGAAGAGATCAGAATCCATCCTCTTGGGATGCTCTTTGCTTCATCTAAACTGATGAGACTTTAGACAATCCAACTTTGCAATAGATCTACTTACAGAACAACACAAAATCTCCAGGTTCAACAATGCAACCCTGATGGGCAGCTGTTGCATGCAAAGACTACTGCAGCCAAATAATGGTTTAGTCTGTTTATTCAGCTTTAATTAACTCAATCAGAAAAAAATACCTATATGGTATTATAGCTACAATATAAAACTGGGCAATATGTGACATGAAAAGATGTCCTGGTCGAAGAAAAATTCTAACCTCAGTGCACATCAGATCCTGTCCTCTCAAGACACCTTCAGGGACATCTTCTGAACTGCAGGGATACAACCCTCATGTCATGTCATGTCAGTGATGAGGCTCAGGCTACTGTTTCTAAACAATTTCTGATTCCTCTATCACCTTGTGGTGACAGACTTTGCTCAGACTTTACCACCCTTTCACAGTGAGTGGTGATTAAAGTGTGGGTTTGTAAGTGCCATTACAGCCTGCATCTATTGAGATTCCTCCCTCCAACTTGTATTTTGCCTGTTTTCTAAGGTATTTCTGCTACTTCTTGCCATTACTAACTTTCTAACTACACAGCAAAGCTCTTTAGAAATGACTGAGCTTTCTGGCTGATTTGCTAGTGCTCACTCAAATGCTGACTACTGGCAAATGATACATGTTGTGTCTGGGAACTCCATTTCTTAACTGCCTGACAGGCTTAACCTCCAGTTCCAGGTAGGTAACAGTTGGCCTGGCAAAAAGGGGGGCACCTATTTATTGCATGCCCCAGAGCACCTTTCTGGTCTCCAGACTAGCAGAGATGTGGCTGCAAGAGTGCTCAGCCTCAGCAAGGCTGCAAGACTGCTCCTCAGTGAGGAGCAAGCCCATGGAAAGAGAGACCAGGAGATTCAGAGGCTGTCACACACAGACAATAATAAATCAGAAGCTCAAAGAGAAGGAAAGATGTCTCACATGCTGGCTGTTAATGTTGCCACATCAATGGAACCCAGGCTGGAGCAAGCACAAAGCTGGGAAATGGATTAAAACATAGCTCTCTAACTGGTGTATAACATTTCTTCTCTCTTGCCCTCTGATTTAACATGTGCAAAAGTGAAAAAAAAAAAAAAAAAAGATCAAAACCAACAATGCATTATCTACATTAACCCTCTTCCATCGTTGCTTTCTTTAAATGTTCTACTATGATGGGAAAACTGAAGGACAGTGATTGCTGCAAGTCCCACACAAAGATCCGTGGGGGGTTTGCCCTGGCTGGAGGCCAAACGCACACCAAAGCTGCTCTATCACTCCCCTTCTTAGATGGACAGAGGAGAGGGGAAAATGTAACAGAAGGCTAGTAATAAAACAATTTTAATAATGCGAAGCCAAAGCAAACAGAGATGTTATCCTCTACTGCCCATCAGCAGGTGGTGTTGGGTCCAACACATGTAGCAGTTGCTCCAGACACCATCAACCAATGTCCCCACACTACCTTCTTCCACTTAACATTTATATCTGAGCTGATGCCATATGTCATAGAACATCCCTTTGGTCAGTCTGGGTCAGCTGGCTTGGCTGTGTCCCCTCCCAAGATCTTGCCCACCCCTCAGCATGCTCTTGAGGTAGGGAAATGTTGGAAAAGCACAGTCTGAGTGCTTCTTCATCAGTATCCAAAACACTGCTGTGTTAACACCCAGCTACAGCACTGCAAAACACAGCACTGGAAAGATGCTCTGGGGAGAATTAACTCCAGTTCAGCCAAACCCAATACAGGTCTAAGTATGAAGCAGGTGAAAACCTTTGCTGTTACTGTGCCAGCTCAGGTTGTGTCGGGGCAGCAGGCTGCCAGCAGGACCTGCATCCAGGGGGTGAGTGAAGCGAGCCTTTTCTCCAAGGTCACATCCCCCTGCCTGAGCAGCACGTGAGGCAGTGCTGAGCCTTACAGGAGAGAAACGCCGCAGCATGCCAGGCACCAGCCTTGCTGCTGATGAGATCGCCTGGAACACACAACAGGGCAGGATCACTCCAGCCCTTACAGGTCACTGGTTGCTAAATGCAAGGCAATGCAGCCAGATGCACCATTCGAGCATTCCCTGCTGGAAGAGTGGAACTCCAGGGTTGGAGTTTCAAGAGAATTACAGAACCCTAGAATCAGTCAGGGTTGGAAGGGACCACAAGGATCATCTGGATCCAACCTCCCTACCATGAGCAGGGACACCTCACACTAGATCAGGCTGGCTACAGCCTCATCCAGCCTGACCTTAAACCCCTCCAGGGATGGGGCCTCCACCACCTCCCTGGGCAACCCATTCCAGGGTCTCGCCACTCTTATGGTCAAGAACTTCTTCCTCATGTCCAGTCTAAATCTACCCATTTCTAGCTTTGTTCCATTCCCCCCAGTCCTATCACTACCTGAGATCCTAAAAAGTCCCTCCCCAGCTTTTTTGTAGGCCTCCTTAAGGTACTTAAAGGCCACAATAAGGTGACCTCAGAGCCTTACGAAGTATGTGAGTGAACTCAAGAAAAGCACACCCTATATTCCCCTGCAACACACTGAATGTGGGTTTTCCCAAGCCTAATCAAGATATCAGTTTCAAATAATGAAATTAATATGCACCAATTCAATTTGCATTTTTCATTAACTAAAAGTCAGTCGTTCACCACCTGACAGTAACATTCATTACTGCATGTGGCTTATTTACCATGTCATGCTGGAAGCACTCTAGATCTGTAAGCGGAAGGCTAAACTCGCCCTTGGCTGGGGGATGAGGTGTTAGAGAGCAGCCCCGTGGAAAAGGACTCAGGGGCGCTGGTAGATTGAGAAGTTCTACATGAGCAGCCCAGCTTGCAGTCCAGAAGGCAAATCATATCCTGGGCTGCATCAAATGAAGTGTGGCCAGCAGATCCAGAGAGCTGATTCTGCCACTTTACTCTGCTCAGACCTCACCTGGAGTACTGTGTCCAGTTCTGGAGCCCTCATTATAGGAAGGTCATGGACCTGATGGAGCACGAAAATGAACAGAGGTTTGGAGCATCTCTACTATGAGGACAGGCTGAGGGAGCTGGGGTTGTTCAGTCTGGAGAGGAGGAGGCTCCAGGGAGACCTAACAGCAGCCTTCCAGTAGCTGAAGGGGGCCTACAGGAAGGATGGAGAGAAGCTGTTTACAAAGGCCTGCAGTGACAGGACTAGGGCCAATGGGTTCATGCTTGAGAAGAGAAGATTTAGATCTGATGTTAGGAACAAGTTCTTTACTATGAGGGTGGTGGAGTGCTGGAACAGGTTGCCCAGGGAGATGGTTGAGGCACCTTCCATGGAGACATACAAAGTGAGGCTTGACAGGGCTCTGGGCAACCTGATCTAGATGAGGATGTCCTGATAACTTCAGGGGGGCTGACCAGATGACCTCTAGAGGTCCCTTCTGGCCTGGACCATTCTATGATTCTATGATTAAGCTGACTTCATAGAATCCAGTTACTCCAGGATCAAGCTTTACCCAGCTACAGACTTAGACAGCAACTTCTCCAGGGAGGTGGTGGAGTCACCATCTCTGGAGGTGTTTAAAAGGGAGTATGGATGAGGTACTTAGTGCCATGGTTTAGTTAATTAGAAAGTGTTATGTGATGGGTTGGACTCAATGATCTCGAAGGTCTTTTCCAACCTGTTTAATTCTGTGATTCTGAAGACAGCATCAATCCTAGGTAAAAATGGTGCTCACATGAAAACTAAGGAATATCTATTTGGTTTAATTTACGGCAGCACCACCCTAACATGCCTCCAAATGGAAACTGCAGGCTGATAAAGTTTTGACATTTGAACATTTTAAATTAGTTGACACAGTAGTAATTTTCTTGGTAGCATCCTAAGTAATAATATATATTGTGGCTGAATTAATTTGGAAGGCAGCCAGTGACTAATTAGGGGAAAGTTAATTATGCACTTGTCATGAAATGCAGTCTGTTTATGGCAAAATGTGTAGATTTTAAGTCAATTTTCATATTTACAGTGAATTAAAAGTTTCCACAGAGTGGAAATATTTATGCTATGGACAAATTGTCTTGAGAGGAAAACAGAAGAGGTGCCTGCAAACCCTGTCTGGGGGTGGATGGGTTGCGTTGGAGTATCGCTGATGGAAAGAGTCCAGCAGAAAGCC
>WBNM01032793.1:995-17622 GCA_013399055.1 Ramphastos sulfuratus | reverse complement strand
AAATTGAGGCAAAGAAGGTATTTTCTCTCACCTGACACTGTACATCAGTCCACTGTGGCTGCTCTGTTTTTCACTATTTACTTTCCTGCAGTTAATATCTTCAGAAAACGAAATCTAATTTTTGTGCATAAGATTCAGCTGTAATTATCAGTATGTTGCAATACAATTCAAACAAGACAGTGAAACAGTGCATACAGGTTTCCAGATGGTGTTATGTTTCTTTCAAAGAGAGAGGAAAAAATGAGCCAAAACAAATAGAGAAAGCTTATCCATAGAGGAATTGGATTGCTACTATAATTGTGATTTCAAGTTTATACTTCAACCCCATACAACATACTAAAGGCTTGGGTCCACGTAAGGGTTAATGAAACTTCATTTGATTAATTCAGTGAAACATTCTTAAAGCCGTATACAAGTTAGTAATGCTTACTATTTAAAAACTATTAGAAAAAATAATTTCCAAATTTTGACTTAGACTTCCAACTTTGAATATGCACCTTTGGTGGTTTTGCTGAGATGAAGTTTTAAGTTTAGTCTAAAACAAGGCCAAATGGAAGTTGTCATGCATAGGCTACACTGCTCTCTTCACATAAGATTTCAAATTATGTTATGTACTTCTAAAGTAGGTACACAACTGAACCAGAGACTGTGTTGATCTCTCTAGTTTATGTATTGTGAAGTATATAAACACATTCAGCTTATTTAGCATGACCTTTCAATAATTTCAGCACATGGTGCTAAGTTTTAAAAGGATTTCTATAGCTACACCTGCAATATTTTAAGACATATGTTTGCAAATGAGGGAAAAAAGACTGAATAGTCAGACATACATAGTATCACAGAGTAGTTTTGGTTAAAGAAGATCTTTAAGATCATTGAGTCCAGTATTTTTTTTTTCACCAGTGTCATACACACACACGTGTGTGTGTTCATGTGTATTTTCTTGTTTATATAACAGCAGAGTGTCATATTCCAAGCAAAAAAAAATAAGATGAGTCATTCAAAATACAAGCCAGAATTACTCTTTTCATTACTGAATAGCAAACTTGGTGTTTCACTACTTCAGATAAATGCACCACATATTTTTCATCCTGGGAGATACCTAATTGTTCCAACACAAATCAAGCACATACTGAGCAGTGTTATCAGGAGCATAGGTATTGGGCTGAGCGAAGGGAGCCTGAGGCTTTCCAGCACCAGCAAGATGTCCATAAATGAGTAGTGGAGGTCACCAGTCAGTTATAGGGCAGGAGCACCTGGCATACAGGGAGTGGCTAAGGGAAGAGTGTGGATTCAGCCTGGGAAAAAGAAGAAGAAACAAGGGCTGATACAATTAAAGGACCAAGGTTAGGAGGCTGGAGCGAGGCCTCTTAAGATGTTTGGTCCAACCCTCTGCCCAGTCAGAGCAGGTGCTCTGCTCTGTGCAAGACACATCTTGCTCAAGGTGTGTCAAATCTGTAATAGCTTCAAAGATGGAGATAACATGAAATGTCCACAAAACTTTGATACCAGAACACCCTTATGGAAAGAAGAATTATTTCTAGTATCTACTGGAAATTTCTCAAACTGGGACTTTAAGTATTTGTAAATGACTAAGATGTTTCATTATCCTTCTCAAAGCCAAGAAGAATTTAGTGGGACTTACTAACATGTACAAAGACTGGAGATCCCTCTTACCCTAACTTGGTCATTTTTCTAACATGTCAACATCACCTTGGAGAGAGCAAAAAAGCCTATGTCAGGCATGAACTTTTATTTTAAAACAGCAAGATTTTTGTATCATTTGGCAGATGTGGTAGGTGCTGCATCATAAACACACATACAACTATTTTCAATGGGTCCATGTGAATATGACTTTATCAATCACATTTTACTTTTGTACAAGTCTTCACAAACTGAGTCATGAAAGAACCATCTCTCCACCAGTATTTTTGCATTTGACATTAAATATTTTCCTTACAAGTCCAGCATACACCAATACAGAACATCTTGAAGTTCATTAGTTTGTGTTTTAAAGGCTGATGTAGGAATGTGTGATACACCAGATCACAGGAGAAGGATTATACCAAAACAGGCTTCAGACTGGAGCAAAAGTCTTACTTGGAGCACAGTTTTCTTTTTTGAACATACTCAGTGAGGAGAGGGAAGAGCAGAATATGATCAGAGAAAAACACAGGAATTTTTAGAATAAGACATGAAGTAAAATCTCTATTTTTCGGTCAGTCCATAATGAAACATTTCATAACCTCTTTGTTCCTCATCACTGAAGCACCCTCAAATCTAGACAGGAACCAGAAGGAGTGAATGAGATAGGTATAGTCCCTAGCTGTGGTTGTGGTCCCTAACAGGACAGAAAGCAAAAGCTAAAAGGCTAATTTATTCAATCTAGTAATTGGTGGCAGTAGCGTAGCATGTCTTTAATTAGATAATGTGTGTGAATGCTACAATGTTCTGATGGATGCAGCTTATTTTGTTTCAAAACTCTGTATGTATGTTTCTCTTCTGTGATGGTTTGGGAGTTACCCACTCCTCCACTCTTACAAAATCACCCAGTCTAGACTCAGCTGGTTGGAAGTTAAGGAATGAAGCTTAGCACAATATACAAGCAGATATTTACAATCTATTACAATATTTACATTTACATACAGAAATATACAAGTTAAAAGAAATACAGAAACGCAATACCCCTCCCAGAAATCAGAGTCCCCAGAAGGGGCTCCCAACCACACTTCCACATTCTTATCCCAGAGTTTGCCTTACATGCAAGGTGAATCTGGAGGATTGACAAGGGGGATTAGAAGCAGAATGATTAGTTGGGTTATACAGCAGAAGAAGAGAAACACAGACTTCGACAGGCAGAGACACTCTGTCTTATCTGTATTTGTGTCCTTGCTTTTATAAATCTCAGCAAGCCTATGAGTGAAGTAGACATCATCATTGCTTTCTTTTCACAGCCTGTAATCTAATTTTTCTCATCAAAATATTCCAATTAGCCTCAAACCAGCACAGCAGGCTCAGTTCTGCTAAGCATGTTGCAGAAACAGAAGCATACATATAAATTTTTACGAAGTTTAAGTAAGGTGAAAGAGGAGTGGGAGAGACAGAGAAAGAGAAGAATGTCTTGGGGTGTCCTCAGAGGAAGAACCTCTCAGATGGAGGTGTCCTCTAATGCGGCAGGTGGTATACCTCAAAAAAAAACCCACTTTTCCATGTTAGCACAGGGTTTCATCACAAGCTGCTTAAAGTCCCTGCTGGCAGTTTGTGTCTGTGATTCTATTATTGATGGCAAGAGCATACTCTGGTGTGGAAAGGTGCTGGAAAATGGAGTGGCTGTTGAGCTTTGTACAGGTACAGTACTGGGTCTTCACACGAAACCCAGAGCTACAGCTGCAGCATAGAGAAAGGAGATAATGAATCTCATGCCATGGACAACCAATTCCTGCAAGAACCTGCCATAACAGCAGCACAGGAGTCAGCAATAGGTCATGAGACCAATGGTGTATCTAGAGCAGCGTGGGAACAATATAGGAAAAATACTGCACTGGAGGCTCTGGGAAACGTTACTTCTGCAGCCTGGTTGAAACTGCATGGAGCTGCAAGCAGAAGTCATCTAAGGTGGATGTGCCCGAAATTGCTGAGCAGCACCAGTGTCAGGAAAAGGGTGTGGTTATGAAGTTACCACCACTAGAACCCACAAGGCTGTCTGCCTCTAGCATCCATGGAAATCAGTAAGGACAAAGTATGCTTAGCCTATAAACTACTTCTGGCTTGAACCTCATGATTTTCCTTTTCTTATTCAAGTATCAAAGCAGTGAAGCAGTGCCTTCCATCAGTTCTGCAGATGATTACATTAGATTAGCTGATGAGCAGAATGCCAGCACATGCAAGCTATTGATACAGTTCCTTTCAATACTTCTCTCTTGCAAATACCTGCACAATCTATAATCCAACACTTTTGTCTGTTGATTAGCTTTTAGGCATAGAACACAGCCATCTGTACAAGTCTATTGTGTGCCTAGGTCACTTTGCAAAACAAAGTGTAAGGAACATAAACAAAAATAAATGATAAGTACTACAGGGACAACAACGACAAAAAAAAAAAAAAAGAGAGAGAGAGAGGAAAAAAGGGGAAAAAAAAGTCTTGTTAAGAAAGTTCCCCATAACTAAACTGTAATAAGTAATGTTCAATTACTTATAAAGTCCAACTCAAATGAAGCAAGTTTAATAGTGACATACATGGTAAACTTGAATAGCTTGAGGTTATTTTATGAAAAAAGTAGATCTTGCTTAAAGAAACATTTTTTTTCTCAAAAAACAAATCATATGAGATTTATTTACTTGATGCAGAGGTGTGTGACAGGAGGATTGAATTTCAGGAAAGGAAGCTTCCTCATCAATTTGATACATGATAAATGAGGATTCAGCTAAACAAAAAAAGGCTTCTACATCAACAAGGAGATAAAATTAGACTTTGGATGCAAAAGCTTTCATGTAATTATCTCCCTTACATGGGAGATAATTTTGCAAATCTGATGGTAGGTCAATTTACAGAATCATAGAATGCACTGGGTTGGAAAGGACATTTAAAGGTCATGTAGTCCAACCTCCCAGCAGGGACATCCACAACTAGATCTGAACGTAAAGTCAATCAGAGGAAACTCCATCTCAACACAAGGAAAATAACTTTTTTACTGTGAGGGTGAGAGAGCACTGGAACGAGTTGCCCTGAGAGGTTATGGAGTCGCTTTCTCTAGAGATCTTCAAAACCTGTCTGACGTGCTCCGATTGGTCCTGCTCTGTGGAGAGGCTGGACATAATGATCTCTGGAAGTCCCTTCCAAGCCCCAGCATTCTATGATTCTATGATCAGGTTCCTCAGGGACCCATCATGCCTGACCTTGAATATCTCCAAGGATGGGGCCTCCACCACCTTCCTAAGAAAATCGTTCCAATGTTCCACCACCCTCATAGTAGAGAACTTCGTCCCAACATCCAATCTAAATCTACCCCTCTCTAGTTTAAAACCACTGCCCTTTGTCCTGCTGCTACATGACCTTGTAAACAATACCTGCCCAATTTTCTTGCAGGCTCCCTTCAGGTACTAGAAGGCTGCTATTAGGTCACCCTGGAGCCTTCTTTACTCCAGGCTGAACAACCCCAGCTCTCACAGCCTGTCTTTCTAGGGGGCGGGGGGTTTAGCCCCCTGATCATTTTTGTGGCCCTCCTTTACACCCTCTGCATCAGGTCCACATCCTTCTTGTGTTGAGCGCCTCAGAGCTGGATAGTGGTTTCATCAGAGCAAAGCAGATTGGCAGAATCACCTTTCATGAACTGCTGGCCATGCATCTTTTGATGAAGCCCAGGAGGTGATTGGCCTTTTCGGCTGCAAAGGCACAATGTTGGCTCATGTCCAGGTTCTCATCCACCAGTACCTACAAGTCCTTTTCCACAGGGCTACTCTCTATCACATCATCCCCCTAACCTGTTTTGATAATGGTATTGTTCCACCCCAGGTGCAGCTACTTGGCCTTGTTGAGTATTATGAGGTTCATCTTGGCCCACTTCTCCAGCCTATGCAGGTCCGTGTGAATGACATCCCATCCATCTGGTGTATTGACTGCACCACTCAACTTGGTGTCATATGCAAACTTGCTGAGGGTGCACTATCCTTATTAAAAAGCACTGGTCCCAGTACAGTTACCTGAGAGATCTCCATCTGGATATTGAGCCATTGAGCACTACCTTCTGCATGTGACCACCCATCCAATTCCTTATCCACTGAACAGTTGACCCATCAAATCTGTATCTCCAATTTTGAGAGAGAGATGTTGAGGTAGACTGTCAAAAGTCTTTCAGTAATCTGGTTAGATAACCTCCATTGCCCTTCCCTCATCCACTGAAAGCTACTGGGTTAGTCAGGCAGGACTTGCCCTTAGTAAAGCCATGCTGGCTCTCTTGAATCATCTTCCTGTCTACCATGTGCCTTATCAGAGCCTCTAGGGGGATCTGTTCCATGATGCTCCCAGGTACAGAGGTGAGGCTGACAGTAGTTCTTGTGGGCCTTCTTTCTACCCTTTTTAAAAGCGGATGCAATGTTTCACTTCTTGCGGTCACCAGGGACTTCACCTGACTGCCATCACTTTTCTAATGTTGTGGGGAGTCACCTGGTAACTACATCGGCTAGTTCCCTCAAGACTCTGGGATCCATCTCATCAGGTCCCATAGACCTGTGTATGTTCAGGGTCCTTGGGTGGTCATGAGCCCTGTCTTCAATTACAGTGGGAGGGACTTTGTCTCCCTGTGGCCCATTCTGTGGTCCTTCAGTTTGGGAAGTGTGAGGATAGGCAGTGAAGACTAATGCAAAACATTTGTGGTNCCCACTTCTCCAGCCTATGCAGGTCCGTGTGAATGACATCCCATCCATCTGGTGTATTGACTGCACCACTCAACTTGGTGTCATATGCAAACTTGCTGAGGGTGCACTATCCTTATTAAAAAGCACTGGTCCCAGTACAGTTACCTGAGAGATCTCCATCTGGATATTGAGCCATTGAGCACTACCTTCTGCATGTGACCACCCATCCAATTCCTTATCCACTGAACAGTTGACCCATCAAATCTGTATCTCCAATTTTGAGAGAGAGATGTTGAGGTAGACTGTCAAAAGTCTTTCAGTAATCTGGTTAGATAACCTCCATTGCCCTTCCCTCATCCACTGAAAGCTACTGGGTTAGTCAGGCAGGACTTGCCCTTAGTAAAGCCATGCTGGCTCTCTTGAATCATCTTCCTGTCTACCATGTGCCTTATCAGAGCCTCTAGGGGGATCTGTTCCATGATGCTCCCAGGTACAGAGGTGAGGCTGACAGTAGTTCTTGTGGGCCTTCTTTCTACCCTTTTTAAAAGCGGATGCAATGTTTCACTTCTTGCGGTCACCAGGGACTTCACCTGACTGCCATCACTTTTCTAATGTTGTGGGGAGTCACCTGGTAACTACATCGGCTAGTTCCCTCAAGACTCTGGGATCCATCTCATCAGGTCCCATAGACCTGTGTATGTTCAGGGTCCTTGGGTGGTCATGAGCCCTGTCTTCAATTACAGTGGGAGGGACTTTGTCTCCCTGTGGCCCATTCTGTGGTCCTTCAGTTTGGGAAGTGTGAGGATAGGCAGTGAAGACTAATGCAAAACATTTGTGGTGTACCTCAGCCTTCTCCTTGTCTGTTGTTATTGGCTCACCATTCTTGCTCATCCGGGTGGGTAACTTTCCTTTTCTGGTTAACATACCTGCAGAAGACCTTCTTGTTATTCTCTTGCCAAGCTCAGCTCCAAATGCACCCNACCTTCTGCATGTGACCACCCATCCAATTCCTTATCCACTGAACAGTTGACCCATCAAATCTGTATCTCCAATTTTGAGAGAGAGATGTTGAGGTAGACTGTCAAAAGTCTTTCAGTAATCTGGTTAGATAACCTCCATTGCCCTTCCCTCATCCACTGAAAGCTACTGGGTTAGTCAGGCAGGACTTGCCCTTAGTAAAGCCATGCTGGCTCTCTTGAATCATCTTCCTGTCTACCATGTGCCTTATCAGAGCCTCTAGGGGGATCTGTTCCATGATGCTCCCAGGTACAGAGGTGAGGCTGACAGTAGTTCTTGTGGGCCTTCTTTCTACCCTTTTTAAAAGCGGATGCAATGTTTCACTTCTTGCGGTCACCAGGGACTTCACCTGACTGCCATCACTTTTCTAATGTTGTGGGGAGTCACCTGGTAACTACATCGGCTAGTTCCCTCAAGACTCTGGGATCCATCTCATCAGGTCCCATAGACCTGTGTATGTTCAGGGTCCTTGGGTGGTCATGAGCCCTGTCTTCAATTACAGTGGGAGGGACTTTGTCTCCCTGTGGCCCATTCTGTGGTCCTTCAGTTTGGGAAGTGTGAGGATAGGCAGTGAAGACTAATGCAAAACATTTGTGGTGTACCTCAGCCTTCTCCTTGTCTGTTGTTATTGGCTCACCATTCTTGCTCATCCGGGTGGGTAACTTTCCTTTTCTGGTTAACATACCTGCAGAAGACCTTCTTGTTATTCTCTTGCCAAGCTCAGCTCCAAATGCACCCTGACCTTTCTGACCTCATCCCTACACAACTGGACAGCATGCTCATAATCCTCCCAAGATACCTGTCCCTGCCTGTGCAGTTTCTTCTTACTTTATGTTTTGAACTTGAGGAAGTAAAAGCCTGAATGAGCAGTAGTGGAGCATGTTGCACACGAGCACCGAGAGCCAAAGTTACAGGCAGGGTCCTTCAAGTACTTGCATATATTTTCACTCTGTCCTGTGGACAGTATCTCAGCATCTGATCAGTACCTCTTGCCTGCAGAAAACAGCATGATTAAAAATATTTTTATCATGGTAACTTCCTGTCTTACAATTCTCTCCTAATAAAAGCGACCATCGAAATCTTGCTGAAACATAGGATCAGCAACTGAGAGTACAGGACACATAACTGAGAAACAGGGTTCTCACAAAGCAGTGCATGCTTTCTCACAGAAAGACTTTCAAACTGCCATCAATTCATCAGATTCTGGTAGTATTAAATAGGCTTACTGAAATAGGTTGCATAGGGAAGTGGTCGGTCAGAGTCTGTCAGAGTTCAGGGAGTATCTGCACAATGCTCTTAATCATACGGTTTAGCTTTAGGTAGTCTTGCAAGGAACACAGAGTTGGGTCTCTTCCAGCCTGAGATGTCTATGATTCTAAGTGAATATGCTATCAGCATTGCAGGGTAACAAAGCTAGGTCTTGAGGTAAACACAGTCTGCTGCTCTTGGCTCTGAATTGTGTTCGAGAGTGTTCATAATACAGCATTGCCTGCTGGGTTAAACATGTGCTTAGATTGTAAACTAGTGGCTTTGAAGGACATACTTTTGCAAACAGCTGCTGTTGGGCTGACTCAACATTTTACTGTCCTTACTATGCCACTCTTCTCAGGTCAAAGTTTCCAAGCTTCAGTATAGAGAAGACTCTCCTGATTAACCAGTGTCCATATTCAATACATTTTTAAAAAGTCTTGATTGTCTTGTGCTCTGTTTAGATTGAGAAGCAAACCTCTGCTTGGATAATTGTCACATCGAATCTCAATATTCAGGGCCAGCAAACACTGGCTAGCATCTCAGCATTTAGGAAACAGGTATGCAATTTTCAGCGAGCTCACTTCATATCACACAGTGAAATTCATGTGTTGTCACCCAGAGCATTTCTAATAACTGGACTTGGTGTGTGTGCACACCAGCAGACATTACAAAAAGCTGTTATGGAAATACTGCTGAGTGAGCTAACATATTAAGGATTGGAAAAAGGAGAAAGGGAAGACTAAAAATCAAATTAGCAAGAATTGGTAGATTTGTGCACAAATTATAATGGGCGCAGCCAGTGTTATGAGGGGAAAAAAATCATAGCTGTCAGATCTAAATCTTCAAGTTTGCAGATGACACCAAGCTGAGGGCAGATGTTGGTGGGTTGGAGGGCAGAAGGGCTCTGCAGCGGGACCTCGAGCTCCTGGACAGATGGGCAGAGTCCAATGGGATGGCGTTCAACAAATCCAAGTGCTGGGTGCTGCACTTTGGCCACAACAACCCCATGCAGAGCTACAGGCTGGGGTCGGAGTGGCTGGAGAGCAGCCAAACAGAAAGGGATCTGGGGGTGCTGATTGACACCTGCCTAAACATGAGCCAGCAGTGTGCCCAGGTGGCCAAGAAGGCCAATGGCATCCTGACCTGCATCAGGAATAGTGTGGCCAGCAGGAGCCCCTGCTCCTNATTCGCTGCTGGAATGGGCTGCCCAGGGAGGTGGTGGAGTCACCGTCCCTGGAGGGGTTCAAGGCAGGTTTGGACATGGCACTTGGTGCCATGGTCTAGTCTCGAGGTCTGTGGTAATGGGTTGGACTTGATGATCTTTGAGGTCTCTTCCAACCTTGCTTATACTGTGATACTGTGATTCTAAATTAGGCAAAAATCATTATGAAATACATAATCACAATCTAATAATAGCATTTTACCACTTCTAAATCAAAATGTTTACATGATCACAGAATCTGCAGTATTTGTAAAAGGGAGAACATTAAACCCTTAAGGACACTTTTAATCTATTTGCTAGGAAAGAATCAAATAGGATTAATAGTTAAAATAAATGTGTCTATTCAGAGTAATCAGTATAATTAATGTAATTGATGTGGACACTGGGAGAGATGCTGCCTCTGCAGGAGGAATATGCAAGAAAATGACGAGGGCAGAGGAGTGGAACAAATGATGAATCTTCGTCTTTCCTGAAATCCTTACTGTATTCTCTTCACCCTCTCCTGTACCCCATAGGATCTCACCACTCCTTCATCTGCCAGTGGCCATGGCAGAAATGTGCCACAGAACCAGATGAGGAGGTGCCTTATGTGTATCTGTTTGGACATGGGGCACTCCTCTCCTAGTGGCATCTGGACACCCAGCACTGGCCCTAGGAGAGCAAGGTCCAGCACTAACCATTCATAACCACTGTGAGCAATGATGCATTTCCCTTAGCAACTGCTCGTGGCACTCTGACCACTCCTGCAGCCAGTGGAGCCACCCTTGCAGCCTTGTGCTTATGTTTGCCTTGTCTCCAGTTTGCCTCTGCACCATAGTGGCTCATTCACTTCTGACCCTCTCTCAGACCACCTCTTCCTCTCATACACAAATCTGTGAAATGTCACTACACCAATCCCACTTTTTTTTTTTTTCTGCAGTATGTGAAGCCTGACATGGCATACCTATTCTTTCATGGGTGCAATTTCCAATCTAAACCACAAGAAAGGCATGACCAAAATGCCATTTACACTGTCAGACTGGAGTTTAAACTCATTTCTGTTGCAATTTGCAACAAATTATTAGAAATCAACTGAAAAATATGTGGTGGGATTTTGGTTTTAGTTTGGGTTTGGTTTTTTTTTTTAGAAATCCATGGATATAAATGACAACTTGGCTACATAAATTCCATCTTCACATGAAGGCAAAGCAGTCTTGACATGTTTTTTTCTTGTGACTGTAGTCATCACCTGTTCCTTTTTAAGCCAGTGTAGATGCACAGTGTGTCTCTTTCACTCTTACTCCTTACCATAATGTTAAATCATTTTTCTTTAGAAGCTAAACATCTAACTTTATTTTTCCACCTCTTACTTTTTATACAGGCCTGGGAGGTGCAAGTAAGAGCCATGTAGCGAGGATATATCCTCATATATTTCACAAGACAAAAAAACAAAACAAAACATCCCCCCCACCCCCCCCAAACAGTTAAAAGATTAAGTGGCAGCTATATTGAAAGTGTTCAGTGTACAGAGGTGAGACTTCTTTCTTAGGAGCTAACATTACCTCCAGACTTACAACTAGACACAACAGAGAGGCTTTTGAGTGGAATTGTGTTATTTGGAATCACAAACCAAAGCTGAGATCACCATGGTTTTAAAGTTTCTTGATTTTGCCACCTGTGATGGTTGCACCCAACCTCTCAACCGAACTAGCAGTAGTTTTGTAGTAGGCTGTGGAGGAAATAAAATCTTGAGTCAAAGGCATGTCAAGAACTGCTGTAGGAAACCAACAGAGAAGCAGAGCGATCCAGTAGGCACAGATGAATGTGATGTCAGAACCACTGAAGTGTGATCACAGAAAGCAGTGATTTTATCAAGACTTTTACTGAGGAACAAAGGAAGTTACGTTTACAAGGAGTCTCATGCATAGCTTCCCATTGCATGCAATTTGGCTACAAGACAACCACTTTTCCATGAATGTAAGCCTAAATCAGTGTTCTTTGTGCTCTCCCTGCTGGGCAGTGTGGATGCACAATGGTAATTTCCTCCTGAGTGAGATGACTCTCAAGGTTGCTCCTGGAGGCAATAAGACCTTTGCCTAACAATAAATCGTTGCATGAGCCCAGTTAAAGTGTTCCCTGAGTTGCAATTAGACAGCACACAAGGAAATTCTCCCCTTGAGCAGGTATGTCTCTCAAGGTTTGAGATCTCTTACCTGAGACTACCAATCCTTCCCTGCCCAAGGTGGAGAGCCTCCTTATTCACAACAGATCCTTGGTAGGTAACTGATAGCATGCTGCATTAATACTAATGAAATCCATGTGTCTAATTCCATCAGACATAAACAACTGCTCAAGTCTGGGATTAAGTCTGGATACACCCACACACAGTTTCCTCTACAAGACAGGGTTTAGAAAGCAAGAGAGTCCATTCTGAACCTCATGACTTTTTTTTACCCTTTGCTTATACTCCATTAAGCCCTTAATCTCTTCCATTAACCATGTCTGAGACTAAGTTTGGACCTGCTGCAACTAAGCTTCATCAGGAATTTAGAAAGCAAGAGTGTCTACTCTGAACCTTGTGATTCAATGGCAGTCTCCCTTACCCTTTTACAGATCTGATCTCTGTGTGTTATTCCAAATGGATTTTAAGTTAGTTTTCCATTGCATCTTTCTTCCACTTAGTAAGTAATAGAGTGAACCTCACCACTGAACTTTCTTAAGCCTCACATTTACAAATTCACATTATAATCACTTTTGTTAATACTTTTCATGGTGATTCTTTAAGTGATCAAAGTTAGTGATTCGTGACACTATTGTGGCCACACTGGACACAAAGGTTATTGCTGGGCATCAGTGGGGGACTGTACCAGCCTAACCACCAGCAGAACCATAGAGTGAAAGCTGTTAGTCTTCTGAAGGCAGCAAGGGTGGTAACATGTCAAATGAGAAACAGAAGTACCAAACAAAACATTGTTCTCACATTGTCACAGAGCATTTCTGCTAGCTTCAGCTGTCATGTTTGCCCAAAATCAAAGGTCAGAGAAATCGGACTGTTGCAATTCTTCCTGTGGGTGCAGTGGGTGGAGTAGGAACAATAATTAGCTAGAGGTCATTGTTGTGTGGCATATAGCTTTCATATGTGCAGGTAGATCTGTTACTTAATATGTTGTGAAGAAGTAGTTTTCTTACTAGAGACGTCTTGCTGACAGCTTCTAGTAAGACAGGCTGTCAACAAGGTGGTGGGCAATTTTGCTACAAACTTCTGGGTACAAACAATGCTCAACTATTGTGATTGTCAGATGTGTCACATGCCCATGGGGCTAGAAATAAGTCTCAGGACATTTGATTCCAGCATGGCTTGACTGTATTGCGTGGCCTGTTTTGTATTACCTGCTTTCAGCATTGGCATTAGATGTCTTTAAATCACAGAACCTCAGGTTCCCAGAGCAGTTTTGATACACTCTATAAATTGATCACAACCAACACCAGCTGATCTACAATATGAAGTGGGTCATAGGTCACAGAAAATTATAGATGTCTGGCATTGTAACATCCCTTAGTACCCATTATTATAATCCTCTAGTCTAAGAACAAGTAACTGGTGCTCATATTTCTGCTTCCTCAAAACAGCTTGTTTAGTTCTAGAAAGAGAAGGAAAGAAGCTTTCCTATCTGGAGAACTCAAAATAATCATTATACCTCCTGTCAACTAATGTATGGTCTGTGGGGAACACAAATATCTTTGGATAAAATAGCAGCTGAAAGTTTTGGATATAATCCATTCAATGCACAAAATTTAAAGAATAGGGTTTCTAGCCTATAGTAGTCTCTTTTCTTTATCCTGATTTCATCTCTTCATTGTTAATATCTGCAAACATACACATACATGCCTGAAAAAATGAGTGATTTATCTTTTAGGGAATATCAGATATCTGAATTGCCTCACATGAAGATCTCTATCTGTTACTACCCTTTAACTGGCATGTTCAGTGTAGCAGCATGGGCTGGGCTCCTAGAGGAAAGTATAGATGCCAGTCTTGCAGCCTTCCTGGATTTCTCCAGATTTAATTGCTGCAGAAGTGGAATTGATGCTTTTGCCCTTTGTGGGTGGCAACGCACCAAATAGCAGGTTGTGTTTCAGCAACTTGTACACATCAGTGAGGACTATGTTACCCTAGAGTGAAAACTTCCAAGCTATTATTTAGCTAATTTTGCCCCTTGGAAAGTGAAGAGATTTTTTGTAAAAAGTAAATGCTAATTCCATTAAGTGTTTATTCATTTTTTTCTCACTTGCTCTCAGTCTTTTAACCACAATGATGAGGCAGTCATTAAAATGGAAAATAAGTCAATCCTGTGCACATAACCCTGTGACTGATGTTGAGAAGTATGGTATAATTTTTTTTTCAGGTTCAAGTGGCCTAATTAACAGCTTGAGTTCTGAGCAAGGTTGCAGTGCCCTCTGCCGAAATATAAAACCCCACACGAAAAACAAAACAAAACAAAACAAAACCAAAACCCGACAACAAAAAAGAAAAACCCAAACAACAAACCTATAGTGGCATAAGAATAACAAAGTTCCTGTTCAACATATAAATGACAAAAATCAGTTCTGAAATTATATTTGGGACCTTAGGATTTCTCTTTACAGTAAGGTAGTTGGGAATCATTTTGATTCTAACTTTGTTGCTCTGCTTCCTGATGTGAAATGTGCAGCAGGACTCAAGATAAAAGCCTCAGAAAGCATTGCTGGTATTACTGATGCAGACATAAAAGCTAAGGGAAATTTCTTCCCTGACACATAGAGAAGAAAGGAATAGTAAACCAGTAGCAGCCTTTCAAAAGAGGCAGTAAAAAGTCTAAAAACTTTATTCTTTACCAATGTTCTCTCTGTCTCCTCTCTCTCTCTCTCTCTCTCTCTCTCTCTTTCTCTGTATATATATACCCATACATAATCTCTTCTTTTGCTGACTGCCTTTTTTTCTTGGTGAGCTTGAGAAATCACAATGACTAAGAACAGGACACAGAAGAACATGTAATGGATGTTAAGGGATGAACTAATGTCAACTATGAGCTTTAGACATTTGATGTCTGGAGAAAAACTGATCTGTGAGGAAGAACTCTGTAATAGGCAAGGTGGAAAGAACTTAGAGGTGAAAATGACACTTTCTGATATGCCATGCCAGGAAATACATAGGGGAGGAGCCCCTGCAGAGTATTTAAAGAAGACACATAGTGATTGGATTAGGAATAAACAACTACATGAATTTTTTAATCAGGTTGATATTGCAGTTATAAGGTGGCACCAAATATACCAATGCCATTGCTGTCCTCTGCTTCTGTCCATACCTTTCAGTCTGGTACTGAAAGACTGAAGCTACCTCTGTTGTGATGCAGACTTGTTCTTTAGAGGCCACAGACTAACAGGCATTACTTTGATAGAATCATTTTGGTTGGGAAAGACCTTTAACATCACTGAGTTCAGCCATTATCTAACTTTGCCAAATCTGGTACTGAATTACATCCCTTAGCACCACATTTATTAAACAACCCCAGGGATGGTGATTTGGCCACCTCTCTGGGGAGCCTATTCCAGTTGACAACCATTTCATTGAACAACTTTCTCCAAATGTCGAATCTAAACCTCCTTTGACACAACTTGAGACCATTTCCTTTCATCATAACACTTGTTACTAGGAAGAGTTCAATACCCATCTTGCCACAATCTCCCTCCAGGCAGTTGAAGAGAGCAGTGACATCCTCCTTTAGCTTCCTCCTCTTCCAGACTAAACAACCCCAGTTCCCTCAGTTACTCCTAGTAACAGTTGCTCTCTAGGCCGTTGTCCTTCTCTGGATATGCTCCAGCACTTCATGGTGGAAGCAGAGGTTTAAAAGAAATAAATCACAGGATTACAGAGTGTTAGGAGTTGGAAGGGATCTCTGGAGATCATAGAGTCCAAATGCCTGCCAGAGCAGGACTATAATCTGGTGCAGGTGTCACACAGGAATGCATCCAGACAGATCTTGAAATTCTTCAGTGAAGTAGACTCCACAACCTCCCTGGGGAGCCTGTTCCAGTGGTCCATGAGCCTTAGAGTAAAGAAGTTCCTTCTCATATTGAGACGGAACTTCCTGTGCTGTAGTTTACATCCATTGCCCCTTGTCCAATCACAGAGTGCAACTGAGAAGAGGCTGTCCCCTCCCTCTTGACATCCAGCCCTCATATATTTATAAACATTTATTATATCCCCTCTCAGTCTTCTCTTGACCAGACCAAAAAGTTCCAGATCCCTCAGCCTCTCCTCATAGGGCATGTGCTCCAGTCCCTTAATCATCTTCTTAGCCCTCTGTTGGACTCTTTTAAGTATATCCCTGTCCCTTCTGAACTGGAGAGCAATATTCCAGGTGAGGTCTCACCAGAGCAGAGTAGAAGGGGAGGAGAACCTCCCTCTATCTACTAGACACGCTCTTCTTAATGCACCCCAGGATTCCATTGGCTTTCTTGGCCACAAGGGCACATCGTTGTCCCATGGATAACTTGTTTGCCACCAGGACTCCCAGGTCCTTCTCCACAGGGCTGCTTTCCAGCAGATCATCTAACCTATACTGTTGCAGTTTATTGTTCTTTTCCAGGTGCAGGACTCTGCACTTTCCTTGCTGAATCTCATTAGGTTTCTCTGTGCCCAGCTCTCCAGTCTCTCCAGGTCTTGCAGAATGGCTGCACAGCCTCCAGCTGTATCAGCCAAGCCTCCCAGTTTGGTATCATCAGCAAATTTGCTAAGCAGACTCTGTCCCCTCATCAATGTCA
>WBNM01032790.1:0-20129 GCA_013399055.1 Ramphastos sulfuratus | reverse complement strand
CTCTGCAGCCTGTGCAGGTCCCTCTGGATGGATCCCTGCCCTCTAGCAAGTGACTGTGCCACACAGCTTGGTGCCAGCTGCACACTTGCTGAGGCTGCACTGATTCCTCTGTCCATGGCACTGACAAAGATGTCAAACAGCACTGGTGCCAGCACTGACCCCTGAGGGACACCACTTGGCACTGGTCTCCAGGTGGACATTGTGCCCTTGATCACCACTCTCTGTGTGCCACCACCCAGCCAGTTCCTTACCCAGTGAGTGGTCTAAGTGCCATATTAAGGGCAGATAGAAGTTAAAAAATGAATCCTATTCACAGCTTTTCAAGAGCCCACATTCAAATGAAATGACAACATCCTACATGGCTTCTGCTCCTGTCTGCATGCTGACAGCACAGAGTGCCACACTGCAGCTGCCCTATGCTTTGCTGGAAGTGAGGCAGTCCCTGTGGACATGGCTGCTTCCTTACCATGTAAGGTACAGCAGCAGCAGAGGAGAGCAGGGAGCCAGCACTCCTCTGGGTATGCTCCAGACAGCACAGATGATTATGAGAAGACAAAGAGCTGAAACAGGAGAGCTGCAGTGTGTGTGCTAAGCAGAGCAGAGAGATGACCCTGCAGAGAGAAGGAAGGGATCTTTGCTCTGTCAGTAGCATGTATGTACCCTTTAACTGCCAGGCACTGTGTGCACAGCTTCATGACAGCATCACAATTGGGTTAGTGGGAGGAAAACATTGTGGAGTGTGAAAGGCTTAAGAACAGGTTGGTAGGAGACAGCTACCACACAACAACTCTCAGCCTGTCCTCACAGCAGATGGGTTCCAACCCTCCTGTCACTGCTGTGGCCTCCTTTGGCCCTGCTCCAACAGGTCCATGTCTCTCCTGCACTGCTGAGAACTCCAGAGCTGGTCCCAGGATTTCCAGTTTAACCCTTCTAAATGCAACGGCTGTCAGGAGAAGTACTGCCTACAGCTCACCAGCAACACTGGCAAACAGAAGCACCCACAGCCAGCAGGAGGAAAGGCTGTTTGGCTTTCCTGGCCTGAGACACCAAGAGGACACACACAGCCTGGTCCAGCTGCAAACATCAGCCTGTTTTCTGCAGGGCATCCTGCAGCCCTCACTCTGAAACAGCTCCCAGCTGCTCACAGGCTGCAGTGCCCAAACAGAGCAGGAGCTGCTGGCTCTGATGGGTGGGAGTGTAGCATTAGGAAGGGTTGTCTCCCCTATCATCTTCCCACAGCTGATTTGCTGCACAATTACTCAAGGTAATGAAGTCCTGGCTGCTTGCTCCAAGCAGTTGTGAAAGCTGCTGCCTCCCAGATAAGAGTATGTCCTCTAGCAGAGACCAAGGAACTCTGCCTCAAACCAGCACCAAGCTCCTGCTGATGGAATAAAGGAATCTGCACTGCTGCTGAAGAGTCCCTGCCTTCTGCCCAGCTCAAGTGAAGTTTTAGCACCATCTTTACAGATGTTATAAACTGGGAAAGAATAGTGTTTAACAGAACTGCTTCTCAGCATATTTACAAGTTTAAGAGAAGGGAGGGAGCTGCATGGAGCAGGAGGCAGAGCAGCATTCCTCACACTCAGCAGTGATCCTCTGTAACAAAAACAAACCTTATTTAACAAGAGCAAAAGACTTAGCAATGTGATTACTACCTTCCCTCATTTTCATTTGGATGGACAGGAATGGAAAATAAAATCATAGAATNAGCCCCAACTCTCTCAGCCTGTCCTCACAGCAGAGCTGCTGCAGCCCTCTCAGCATCTTGGTGGCCTCCTCTGGACCCACTCCAACACTTCCAGAAAACCAGTCCTTTTATTAAACCCCACTATTAACACAGTCCCTGTCTTACTCATCCCAATCCTAATATAGAAGAGACTCCTTACTTGGCTGAGAAATGCCAGTGACTAAGTCAGCTCCTGAACCATTTGGGGTGAGTCGGTGTCCAACAACTGCAGCACTGTGATGCTCCTTACTCAGCCTCAGGGTGACCAGCAGAGTCTGAAATAAAAGCTGCAGACACTCTTATTAGCACATATATTATCCTTAGGACTTGCTGAGGACTCCAAAGTTCTCTAAAGCTGTCACCATCTGCTTTCTGTGCCATTCTGCATGCTGCTGCAGGAGGCTGCCCGCGGTCGGGAAGCAGCAGACATGCAGCATCAATTCTAAATAAATAGGAGGTCACAAAGCTCCCATTCTCCAAGCTATTAGAGAAATTGCAGGCTTCATCCCATCTCAAATCCCAATGCTCACTTAAAAGCTCTAAACCATATAATTAAATGTAGGTCAGCTTAAAAGTGGACAATTCTTTCTCAGGCTTTCTGCAGCGCTCTTCGGCAGAGCCTTCAGCCATTCCCTGCCTTTTATCTGGGGGGGCTGACAGATCACTGTCAAAACCAGGGCCTGTCTGGGAAAGGAGTCTGAACACAGAGGAAAAAAGCTACAACAGGGGAGGAGGAGATTCTTGAAAGAGAATCAATCCCTGGCTTGCCTTCTTCAAAGTCAGAATTCTTCCCTTGTCTGAGCCACACCGAGGGCAAGTTTAACCCAGGGTAACTCTTCTGCAGTCTAATGGCCTTGCAGCAATGAGGAGTTTGACCCAAGATGTCTGAGACATGCTTGGAAAAAATAACCTTGCATTTCCCTTGCTGTCCTGCTGCACAGAGGGAGATCTTTCTTGTCACTCCCTTCAGCTCTCACATCTCAGACTTGGTCTAGAAATTCTCCTCTGGTTGTCTTTCCTCAACCAGCCATGAGTAGCCCAGATGAGGGTGTCCCTTGCTCCAGTGGATTTTACTCAGATACTTACTGTGTGCAGTTCTGGAGCCCCCAGCACAGGAAGGACATGGAAGTGTTGGAGTGGGTCCAGAGGAGGCCACCAAGATGCTGAGAGGGCTGCAGCAGCTCTGCTGTGAGGACAGGCTGAGAGAGTTGGGGCTCTGCAGCCTGCAGAAGAGAAGGCTTCCAGGAGAGCTTGGAGTGGCCTTCCAGGATCTGAAGGGGGCTACAGGAAGGCTGGGGAGGGACTATTGACAAGGGCTTGCAATGCCAGGACAAGGGGAATGGGTTTGAAGTGTCAGAGGGGAGATTGAAAGTGGATGTTAGGAGGAAGTTGGTTGCAGTGAGGGTGGTGAGACACTGGCACAGGTTGAGGGTGGTAAGACACTGGCACAGGTTGCCCAGGGAGGTGTTCAGGACCAGGCGGGATGAGGCCTTGGGTGACCTGTACTAGTGGGAGGTGTCCCTGCCTATGGCAGGGGGTTGGAACTGGCTGATCCTTGAGGTCCCTTCCAACCTTACCATTCTCTGATTCTATATATGCTACTGTAAGGGTTAGAAGAACCTGGCCATGGTTTCCAGAGTCCTGCTATGGTTTCTTTTGTAATCAGAACACAGAGAGAGAGAGACTATCAAAATAAATCAATTCCCTGACTGGAGGCAAGGGTGCCTGGACAGGTTTTCCACTTCTGCAGTGTGTTGTTTAAAGCTAAATAACACCAAATGTACTCATATGACTTCTGTAAGAGAACTCTTCATGAGATGAAGGGGTATGGGAGACCAGGAAAGCAAAGGAGAGAAATGAAACCCTAACATCTAGGTGGAGGAAGGCTGCTCAGGAAGGGATAAGTTGCCATGTAGCTTTACAAAGTAAAAACCAGCTTGCCTTTCAACTCAGGCTGGATTCTTTGTCACCTTGATCTATTTTAATCTCAACAGAACTTGCTTCACTGAGGCTTTGGTTCACTTTGCACAACCAGAGCTACTCTGTAGAATCCCAGAACGGCTGAGGTTGGAAGGGACCTCAGAGCTCATCTGCTCCAACCTCCCTGGCATGCCCAGGGACACCTCTCAGCTAGCCTCAGCTGCTCAAGCCCTCATCCAGCCTGGCCTTCAACACCCCCAGGCAGGAGCCAGCCACAGCCTCCCCAAGCAAACCATTCCAGAATCTCAGCACCCTCACACTGAAGAGCTTCTTCCTCTGCTCTGCCTCAGCTTCAAACCATTCCACTTCTCCTATTGCTAGACACCCTCATGAACAGCCTCTCTGCAGCCTCCCTTCAAGCACTGGCAGGCAGGTCCCCCTTGAGCCTTCACTTCTCCAGCCTGCACACCCCCAGCTCCCTCAGCCTGTGCGCACAGCAGAGCTGCTCCAGCCCTTGGAGCATCTCTGAGGCTTCCTCTGGACTTGCTCCAACATCTCTGTGTCCTCCTTGTGCTGGGGACAGCAGAGCTGGAGGCAGTATCTGAGAGAGCAAAAGGAACCATACCCAGTTGCTATACTTGCAGACAGCACTGTAAGTATCTTTAACACTTACTCATCATTACTTTCCTTGACATTTTTTCAGTGTGAAAAGAATATATTCAGTTCACAGGAGCCCACTCTTTTATCTGTCAAAGAAGCAGCAGTGTGCTCTTACTGCTAAGTAGTCACAGATATGCATTATCAATCTATCCTATAAGACATCTACACTCCTTAATCATTTGTTGTGAAATTGATTCATGATTTAATTACTGCAGATTAAAGTCTGCCTAACACAGCTCTCATTTTTGTCAGCCCCTATACAAGCCAGTGCACCCTTGCATAAGAGAATTCAAACTAAGGGAATTCAAACAACTAAGAAACAGCATTCCAAAAGTTAAAAAAGATTAAATTATAAAAAAGGGGCTCCCCCAACCCCCTTTTTCTATCATTTTTTTAATTGCAGATCATAGAATGGTAAGGTTGGAAGTGACCTCAAACTTCATCTAGTTCCAACCCCCTGCCATAGGCAGGGACACCTCTCACTAGTACAGGTTGCTCAAGGCCTCATTCAACCTGGTGCTGAACATCTCCAGGGAGGTTGTGGAGCACAGAATCACCCAGTGTGATCAAAGATCACGTTGGGTGATTCTGTGCTCCACAACCTCCCTGGGCAACCTGTGCCAGTGTCTCACCACCCTCACTGTAACATCAACCCAACACCACCATGGCCATCAAACCATGCCCCAGAGTGCCATGGCCACAGGTTTCTGGAACACCTCCAGGCATGGTGACTCCAGCACCTCCCTGGGCAGCCTGTGCCAATCCCTGACCACTCCTGCAGTGAAGAAATTGTTACAAATACCTTGAAGAATGTCTTCTGCTTACCTCAGAGGGAAAGAGATCCATTTTTTGGCTCTTCCCAAGCTAAAATCCCTTTACACCTCACCTCTCCAGCACACTGCAGACACAACTAACAATCTGCTGCCTACCACATCATTCCTCTCTGTTCTTCCTTCCCTCAATCACAAGCTGAATTGAAAGAATTAAGCTCTCATTACTTGATTCCCAACTGCAGAGGAGATGATGCTTCTAAGACACCTAGAATTGTACATAATTCATCTTTCTGAGCAGATCTCCCTGATAGAAAAAAAAGTGAAAATATTGATGTGAAAGACATCAGACATCAGCTGCAGCTCTCCTGCTTGAACAGACTTCAGTAGGAGGGTGGGGAGACACTGGCACAGGTTGCCCAGGGAGGTTGTGGAGCACAGAATCACCCAATGTCATCTTTGATCACATTGGGTGGTTCTGTGCTCCACAACCTCCCTGGAGGCCTTCTCTGCTCCACAACCTCCCTGGAGGTGTTCAAGGCCAGGCTGGATGAGCCCTTGAGCAACCTGGGCTAGTGGGAGGTGTCCCTACCTATGGCAGGGGGTTGGAACTGGATGATCTTGAAGGTTCCTTCCAACCTAAACCATTCTACCAATCTATGACAGATGGCAACCACTCTCCTTCTAACCCACCTCAGGATGCCATTGGCCTTCTTGGGCACATTGCTGGCTCATGGGCATCCTTCTGTCCACCAGGACCTCTATATCCCTTTCCCCTGTGCTTGCTCTCCAGCAGGCCAGTCCCCAGCCTACATTGGTCCACAGGCAAGATTCTGCACTTGGCCTTCTTGCAGTTCATTCAATTTCTCTTGGCATCTTTCTGAAGCTACTGGGACTCTGCTGCTATCAGGCAACTGGTTTAGCATTAAGCACTAACAGTAGAAAAATTAAATTCTGATTAGGTAAATATAAACAAATCATAAACTTTGCTCCAGCATTAGCTGCTGTGTCTGCCTGCCAATTTGCAATCAGTTTTTAAGTAGTCTCCCTGGGCCTCTTGCAAGGCACTACAGTTTTCCTAATATACACATTGTGTAGGCTGTGTGCCTGAGCCTGCTAGACAGTGCTTGCCTCACTCTCAAGAAACTCCACATTTTCCTCCTGCTGACATACATCTCAAAGCGAATTAGGAGAGCATTCCCAGGTCCCACTCTATCTATATCATGATGGCATCAAAGCCAACCACAAACTGAGATAAACAGAGGAGTGTTGTGCAGTCCCTGCACAGGGACTCAGTTCCAGCAGGGCATGAGGTACATTAAAAAGCTCAGCTAGTTCCAGCCCCCTGCCATAGGCAGGGACACCTCCCACTAGTACAGGTCACTCAAGGCCTCCTCCAACCTGGCCTTGAACACCTCCAGGGAGGGAGCAGCCACAACCTCCCTGGGCAACCTGTGCCAGTGTCTCATCACCCTCACTGTAAAGAACTTCCTCCTAACATCCAGTCTAAATCTTCGCTCTGCCAGTTTAAACCCATTGCCCCTTGTCCTGGCATTGCAGCCCTCAAAAAACAAGGAGCACAACGTTGATGGTGTGCAGGAGTGATGTGTATGATACAGACAGGCTGTGAGCAGAAAGGATGCACCTGCATTATTGGTTTGTACACCTACCCACGTGTGTGCTCTCCCTGCTTCAAATCATAGAATCCTGCAATTGCTGAGATTGGAAGAGACCACCAAGTCCCACCACTCACCTAGAGGCTACAATCCCACTGCTGCTGGTAAGCTACTACCACCAGCCCACATCCCTGAGCTGGCTCAAATCTCCTTTCAGGGAGTTGTTGATTATATTCTGTGCTTCTGTGCTCCACAACCTCCCTGGAGGTGTTCAAGGCCAGGTTGGATGAGCCCTTGAGTGACCTGTACTAGTGGGAGGTGTCCCTGCCTATGGCAGGGGGTTGGAACTAGATGATCTTTGAGGTCCCTTCCAACCTTCCCCTTCTATGCCACTTGGCCACCTGAGCACACTGCTGGACCATGCTCAGCCATCAATCAACACTGACAGGTTCTTCTTCACTGAGCAGCTCCCCAGGAGCCTGAGGAGGTGCATCAAAAGGGAAAGGCAAAAGAGAAAACCAGAGAGATTCAGTGGCCCAGATCACTGCCCTGGAAGGAATGATCCATTCTACAAGGGCACAAAGGTGGGAGGATGATTTCCATCAAAGACTCACTTCCATCTGTTTCAAGAGCTCTTTGAATGCTTTTTGTGGCCTTTTTACCTTCTTCTTGCTTAGACCCTCAGATGTTTCATTAGTTGCTGTTTCTCAACATCAAGGGGAAAAAAAAAATCTACAATTATACCTTAAAGTTCAGGTAAATTTGAGTTTCAATCACCACAGGGAAGAACTTCATTTATTCCCAGGTGTTTCTATAAATACCAACCAAAGTGAGCTCTGGAACCACTTAGAGGAGAGTTCAATAAAATGGGCTCCATATTCAGTTCTGCAGAGTCTATTGATCATTACCAATAAATGACCATTAACAGAGCCTCCAATTAATTATTCAACCCAGCAAAAGGAAAGTGTTTTTGTTACTGCAAGTGAAGAATTCCCCTCTCTCTCTCTGTTTGAAGAGTAAAGCACAGAAGTCCAGCTACAAATTATTTCATAGAGTGTTTGAAGGATGAAGGAAAGGAGATACCTGCTCTCCAACAGAGAGGAGTTTCCATTTGGATTAAGAAGTTATTCACCAAAGAGGCTGTTCAAGTATGAATAGACTCCAGTATGGCCACTAATAAAATCACAGCTGCAGAGGAGAGAATTCAAACCCACCCTTCTGAAATGATGAGCTAAGGATCACCCAAACAAAACTAACACAATTTCAGGGTTTGGCTTGTTCTCTTTTGAAACTATAAAAAGGAATTGTTCAAAGTCACAGACTCCACTCAGTAGCCCTTAGAATTATTGAGGTTTCTGCATAAATAACACCTGGGACAGGACTGTGGCTACCACCCCTTCAAGAGCTTTAAAAAGCTCACCAAATAATCCTGCACAGTGACTGCAGTGAACATCACAATCAGGGAATGTGTTGGGTTGGAAGGGACCTCCAAAGCTCACCCAGTCCAACCCCCTGCACTCAGCAGGGACATCCTCCACTAGAGCAGCTTGCTCAGAGCCTTCTCCAGCCTCACCTTGAGTATCTCCAGGGATGGGACCTCAACTACCTCCCTGGGCAACCCATTCCAGTGCTCCACCACCCTCATGGTGCAGAACTTGTTCCTCACATCCCATTTAATCTGCTCTGCTCTCATTTCAAACCATTGCTCCCAGTCTTTGACCACATTGGGTGATTCTGTGCTCCACAACCTCCCTGGGCAACCTGTGCCAGTGTCTCACCACCCTCACTGCAAACAACTTCCTCCTAACATCCACTTTCAATCTCCCCTCTGACACTTCAAACCCATTGCCCCTTGTCCTGGCATTGCAAGACCTTGTCAATAGTCCCTCCCCAGCCCTCCTGCAGCCCCCTTCAGATCCTGGAAGGCTACTCTAAGGTCTCCTGGAAGCCTTCTCTCCTCCAGTCAGTACTGCTGTTCACTGGACCACTTCCAGCACAAACCACAACACAGACATTTAATATAAAATAGAAAACACCACTCCACAGGACTGCAGCCTCCAAAACATTCCTCTGGAGCATTATGCAATCAGCTTACCCTGATCAAGTCTGGGCAGTCGAATCGACTCCCACTGTTACACTTCTGATCTCAAAGAACAACTTTTGCTGAATGCTCAGCAGAAGAGAAACACTAAACCCACAATAACCTTCAGCATTTGGTGTTAAGTACTGAGTTTGGCACTTAATACAACTTATCACTCTTTTTTCCTTGCTCTAATACCAGCATGAGTGACAGTTTTCCATTTCCATAACATCAGGTCTGTAATGCTCAGAGTATCTTGTGAAACACAACATTCCACTTATTTCCAACTGCTTAGTTATCAGCACACAGAGAAAATAATGCCTGTGTCATGGCTAACCTTTTATGTCACACAAGGGTAAACCAGCCAACATCCTGACTCCTTTTTTTTCCCCACACCTGTTTGACAAATTAAAGAGTTGCAGGCACTGGTCAGCAGCTTTACCAAAATATTTCTCTCATCTCTATCAACTGAAGAAGAAGAGGCTGAGGTGAGGACCTCCTTGCCCTCTACAACTGCCTGAAAGGAGGGAGAGTTTGGCTCTTCTGTATATGCTCTCTCTAATTTCACAACATGCATACAGGCTATGAAGTTTTCTATTACATCAAGGCTTGGCACACAACCAGGGGCCTCTACAGGATAGACTGGAATGANTTCTATGATTCTATGATTTATGGTGCTTTATTCCTTCCAGACTAGCCAAGGAAAGATTTTTATAAGGACATTAAGAAGGTGGTAGTGAAAACCTAACAAGGTCATCTCTCTGGGAGGTATAGAATCAGAGATTCACAGAACAGTTTGGGTTTAAGGGATCTTCAAGATCATCCAGTTCCAATCCTCCTGCCATGGGCAGGGACATTTCCCACGAGCTCAGGTTGCTCAAGACCTCATTCAACCTGGCCTTGAACACCTTCAGGGAAGGAGCATCCACAGCCTTGCTGGGCAACCTGTGCCAGTGTCTCACCACCTTCACTCTAAGGAATTTCTTTCTAATCTCCAATCTAAATCTCTCCTCCTCAAGCTTAAATCCACTCCCTCTCAGCCTCATAAAAAACAAAACAAAACTAAACCCCAAACCAAAACACACACCCAAAAAACCACCAAACAAACAATAAAAAAAAAAAAAAACACACAAAAAAAAAAAAAAAAAAAAAAAAAAAAANAAACAAAACAAAAACAAAGCAAACCAAAACCTGGCAGGGGGTTGGAACTAGATCATCCTTGAGGTCCCTTCCAACCTTACTGTTCTATGATTCTAAAACAAAACAAAACAAACAGAAACAACAACAACCAAACCCAAACAAAACCAAAACAAAACAAAACAACCCCTCAGCTTTCCAAAGCTGGGAAGAGATGGAATTTTGCAGTAGCTTTGTCACAAAAAGCCAGCTTAGGGAACAGGGAGAGAAACCGGAGACAGCAAAAGGCCCAAAGGAAACGTGCAGCCAACCTGCTGTCCCATAGCTCATCAGCCACCACTCCTCACCCAGGGCATATTTCAGTCCTCCTTCTAACACTGAATGGCAAAGCAGCAGAAGTCAGAGCTGTGTCAAGCTGTAAGCCTGGCGTGCAGCTTTGGTGCCCACGGAGCTGGCAGCGCTGGAGGAGGTGGCAGTGCAGCAGCCATCTGAGCGCCGCCAGCAGCTCCTCACCAGCCTGAGCAGCACCAGCACTTCTCAGGCAGCTCTCTGCAGTCAGGAGAAAGTGAGAAAAAATAAAAGCAGGAAAATCTCCAAGTGCTGAGCCCTAAAAGCTCATAAAAGCTTCTGTGGGCCAGCAGGCGTGGAGGCCGTTCCTCTTATTGCAATGAGTCTCACGGGAGCGCACTTAATCTAAGTCCCTGAAGTTAACACCATTAGAAGATACATTTCCTTGATGATTAAAAATTAACCACACAAGCATTTCAAAGCTTTTGAAATAACTTAGGACTAATGAAGGACTAATTGCTTCACGACATGCCTTCACATAATGATGTCTAAAAAAATTGGTGTCAGCTGTCTTCTGTCAACTTTTTCCAGCGGTTAATTACATGTTTTCTATCAGCCATCCACAGTCACAATTAAAACGTGAGCACAGTCTTACAATTAGGTTTCTGGTTTAGAGAAAGGAGCTGAAAGAACTGCTACAACTTGGTTGACTTGCACTGAAGCTGACCAGCAGCTCAGAAAGCACCTCCTTGCTAAGCTGGCTGGTGGTAGCTATCTTGCTGAGACTTGATTAGCCATTTCGAAAACTGGGGGCTAGCAAATCTAAGCCCACCCCTTTCAATCAGGTCATTCTCATACTGGGAAATCTAATGAGCAACATCTCATTATTTATCAGGTTATTAAACACTGTTAGCAGATGTCTAATGTGAAATTAGTAAGCAATGGCCACCCCTGTTCACATGGAAAGAAAGAACAGGGCTGGAGAGGAGAAAAGAAAGGAATAAAGAAAGAAAGGGGAGAGGAGGGGGGAAAAACAAAGGAAAAATCTAATGAGCAACATCTCATTATTTATCAGGTTAATAAACATTGTTAGCAGATGCCTGGTGAGAAAGCGGTGAGAAAGCGGTGAGAAAGCGGNGGAGAAAGCGGAGAGAAAGCGGTGAAAAAGCGGTGAAAAAGCGGTGAGAAAGCGGTGAGAAAGCGGTGAGAAAGCGGTGAGAAAGCGGTGAGAAAGCGGTGAGAAAGCGGTGAGAAAGCGGTGAGAAAGCGGTGAGAAAGTAAAAGAAAAAGAAAGTGGTCTTGCAATGCCAGGACAAGGGGCAATGGGTTTGAAGTGGCAGAGGGGAGACTGAAAGTGGATGTTAGGAGGAAGTTGTTTGCAGTGAGGGTGGTGAGACACTGGCACAGGTTGCCCAGGGAGGTTGTGGCTGCTCCCTCCCTGGAGGTGTTCAGCACCAGGTTGGATGAGGCCTTGAGTGACCTGTGCTAGTGGGAGGTGTCCCTGCCTATGGCAGGGGGTTGGAACTGGATGACCGTTGAGGTCCCTTCCAACCCAAACCATTCTTCACTTTGCCCAGCATTGCTCTGCAGAAGGCAGTAGGATGCAAGATAATGTAGAGTCTTGTCTCTAAGCAGTGCTGTAGAAGATAACTTGAATATAGTAGTGTTGGAAACTCCAAATACACATTAGGAAAAAAAATGT
Organism: Ramphastos sulfuratus; assembly: GCA_013399055.1. Lineage (NCBI taxonomy): Eukaryota > Metazoa > Chordata > Aves > Piciformes > Ramphastidae > Ramphastos > Ramphastos sulfuratus. Next base: position 8,230 of record WBNM01032790.1, on the reverse strand, counting down.
TTTTCTTCATAGTATCAAGGTCAGAAAGCTGCAGCCTTACAGGTTTGGTTTTTTCTAAAGCTAGGTGTCAAATGCTAAGGAGTAGAAAAATCTTGGCTTGCCCTTGTAACCTTTAATGCTTGCATGTACAGGCAGAGTGTGAGAGCTAATTTAGTATTATTTTAATTGCAGAGCAGCAATCAGATTAAACTTTTTGCACTTGAGAAAGATTAGGAAATTGCACAGAATGAGGGCACACAACTATGCCACGTTGGGACTTCTTCAGTGTGCTGCTGGAAGCAGACCTGGGTAAAGGGATCATTTGTTAGACAAACTGAGCCTCTCCTCCTAGTGCTCTCTGCCTTTGCTCTGGCAGTAAACTTCACTGTCTGCAAAAATGTGTCCCTCAAGCTTGTGTTCACTGAACTATTAATTTAATATTAGCCTTTTCTGAAAGTCATTATTTAGTTACTGAGGGGAAGGGTGAGGCTCTGTCTGTGGAATGAGGCCTGATGCAGAGCTGGGTGTTGTTCTCAGGGTGGCTTTTCCACAGCAGGAGGTGCCAGAAGGTCTGTAGGGGCACACAGAGATGATTTGGCTCCCAGCAGGACCAAATGGCTCTTCAAATGATGGTACAAAACCCACCTTGTTCTCATGAGGAATTCACAGAATCACAGCATTAATCAGGTTGGAAAGGACACTGGAGATCAGTGAGCCAAACCTATCACCTAACACCTCCATGGAATCAGAGAGTCATAGAATGGTAAGGTTGGAAGTGACCTCAAGGATCAGCCAGTTCCAACTCCCTGCCATAGGCAGGGACACCTCCCACTAGTACAGGTCACTCAAGGCCTCATCCAACCTGGCCTTGGACACCTCCAAGGTGGTTGTGGAGACCAGAATCACCCAATGTGATCAAAGATCACGTTGGGTGATTCTGTGCTCCACAACCTCCCTGGGCAACCTGTGCCAGTGTCTCACCACCCTCAAGCAGCATCTCTCCTGCAAGCTTAGGAGAGAGTTGTGTTCCTGTGCAAGCTGCCTTCAGCCTATTCAGGTATTCTGCAGAGCAAGGAATTGCAGAGTGGGCTGGGCTGGGCTGTCCATACCAAGTGAGTCCCATCTAGGAGAGGCTGTGATTTGAGATCAGATGGGGAAAAGAAGACACAGCAGGATTCTGTGAGTGCTCACTGCTCTTGGCAGTTGCACCTGGTGTAATTTGTTATGCTCTTTCATGTCCACCACAGTTAAAGTTCATTGCAAGGAATTAAATGGCAGTTGAAAAGGATCCACTCTCCCAAGAAGTTTGAGGTGCAATCAGTAAAAGCTCTGGAGAGGCAAGAAGTTGGTGAAGTGAGAGGTGCCCCTGTGAAGTGAGGTAGTCACACTCATCTGAGCTCACCCAAGGTTAGGATGCAGTCAGTGCTGTTAGAGAAGTGTCTCATTTAGCTCTGTCTCCTGTTGAAGCAGAGCACTGCTTGGCTGACCTGCTGCTGCCTGTGGCAAGCAATAGCTGTAGCTGCAGTGATGCATTGCTGGCAGCTCGGGGTGAAGGAGTTGTCCTTGCCTGTGGCTGAGCTTATGCTTGGCACACTGCTGCATCTTCCTGCAGAGCAGGTTAATGCCATGGCTGAGCAGTGCATGGGTTTGNAGCAGAGCAAAGGGGCACAATCCCCTCCCTTGCCCTGCTGCCCACACTGCTCTTGCTGCAGCCCAGCACACAGTTGCTGTCTGGGCTGCACTCACACTGCAGCCTCATCTTGAGCTTTTCAGCACCCCACACCCCCAGGGCCTGTTCCTCAGGGCTGCTCTCAGCCATTCCCCACCCAGCCTGGAGCTGTGCTTGGCATTGTGCCTACCCAGCTGCAGGACCTTACACTTGGCCTTGTTGAATGTCCTGAGGTTGGCCTGGGCACACCTCTGCAGCCTGTGCAGGTCCCTCTGGATGGATCCCTGCCCTCTAGCAACCTGACTGTGCCAAGGAGCTGGAACAAAGTGTGTTGACAAGAGCCAGACATGGATCCAGTCCACCAGCTCATCCTGCAGACTGAAAGGGCAGAGCCTCCTCTAGCTGTTGCACTTCAGGGCACCTCATTTCCACAGGGTGGTTTGCAGAGCTTCTGCTTCACAGGAGCATTCACAGCTCTCTCCAGCAACTGAAAAGGAGATGCTTTGAGCTTGGCAAGAGACAACAATGCCAAGTACAAGCTGTGACTGCTGCTCTGCAGGCTCCTGTGGGCACATACGGCTGAACAAGGAGCTGCTTTACTCTGCTCAATTCCCTTTCACAGATGCCAGTCTGGGGAATGAGGAGGGAGCTGCTGCTGCACAGATGGGTGGGGAAAGGACACCACAGACATCCCATGCAGCAAGCTGAATTAGGAGTTAAACACAGCCAGGGAGAGAGTTGATGGTGTTTAGAGGGAAAACAGCTGAATTCTAATTCTCAGGCTGGAAATAGCTGAGTGTAATTGAACATTCCATAGCACTGCTAGCAGAGAGCTGCCTCTGCTCCACCTCTCCTCAGCCACACACTCTCCTGTGTCCAATAGCACAGAGATCCAAGCTAGGGGAATGATCTGGCAGAAGAACAACTCCTCAGCAAGCTGTTAGCAGTTGCTCACCTTATCATACAGCAGTACAAATGAAGCTGGAGGAGGAGAAGTACAGATTGGAGGTCATAGAACGGTAAGGTTGGAAGGGACCTCAAAGATCATCGAGTTCCATAGGCAGGGACACCTCCCACTAGTACAGGTCACTCAAGGGCTCGTCCAACCTGGTCCTGAACACCTCCAGGGAGGTCTCCTGGAAGCCTTCTCTTCTCCAGGCTGCAGAGCCCCAACTCTCTCAGCCTGTCCTCACAGCAGAGCTGCTGCAGCCCTCTCAGTATCTTGGTGGCCTCCTCTGGACCCTCTCCAACACTTCCATGTCCTTCCTGTGCTGGCGGCTCCAGAACTGCACACAGTCCTTGTAGGATTCTTTGATAGAGCTGATTCAAAGGTTTAAAACTCATAGTTTGACCACCCTGTGGACACAAAAGTTAAAGCAGTTTCTTAATCCCCCTCTCCCACCCTGATTTTTGCAATATCTGACAGCAGCTTCTGCTCTGGCAGTTCTGCCCTTGCTTTGGCTGGCTGCTGGCAGATCCTGTGCAGCTCAGTCTGGCATTACAACAGTGGTATTTACACTAGTGCAAACAAATAGCAAAATACCACCCAGCAGCTGCTTCTCTTCAGCTCCCATGCAAATACAGGATGAGAGCTCAGCCCTGTTAGGCTCCTTGTTCAATCACACAACCCAGAGTCATCTTCTCAAGGTAAAAACTGCCTTCAGCTGGCACAAATCCCAGTGCCTTATTCTGGCTTTATGGGGCTTTTCAGTGCTACAGCTGTCAAATTAGTGACAGTTGAGCATGGCTGGTTGATGTGCACTCTCAGAAGAGGCAGGAGCAAGGCTGAGCCCATCTGATCTCATTTTTACTTCTTGCAGTCTTCTGAACTGTCACACTGGATGTGGCTCTCTCTAACACTTCAGGTAGTGAGAGCTCCACAGCAGCTCTGAGAGGTTCAAGATAAGTTCATTAAGCCAATTTGTTAATCATCTCTACGAATTCTGCTCCCATTTCTTAGGAGGCTCTGTGTAATAGATTTTATAAAACCTTAATGAAAATCTAATTAGAGCCAAAGGTCTTGAAGTGATTTTTTTTTTCCTCTCTCCTTCTTCTTCCCCCTCCCCACCCTTCCTTTTCCCAATTTAATTATGAATTGTAGAAAGGGACACAAAAGGGACAGTGACAACACTTCAGAACAAGATTCAAATCATCACCAGTTTTCCTTTCTCATCCACGGGCACCCACAGCAGACAGTTTGATAGCACTCCTGATGCCTTTATGTATTTGTATCCCACCACAAAAACTGCTGTAACAGGAGCTATGTGGACAACAGCCACAGCTCTAGAGCTGTAGAGCTCTTCCTCAAAGGGGCTGCTCCTCCACCCTTGTCCATCTTTCATCCCACAGCTCACTGTGCCTTGCGTTGAACACTTCTCTCAGTCTTTCCCAGGTCACCAGCACTGTGTATAGCCACACAGACACACCTGAAGTTAAAGCAGGCAGGACCAACAGAGCTCAACTGTCTGTAGCTTTTCAAAGGGAGGACATCTCATTGCTACCTGAAGGGGATGAGGCTACTGTTGGTCTCCTCTCCCAAGGAGCCTCTCTCCAGTTCTGGAGCCCCCAGCACAGGAAGGACATGGAAGCGTTGGAGTGGGTCCAGAGGAGGCCACGAAGATGCTGAGAGGGCTGCAGCAGCTCTGCTGTGAGGACAGGCTGAGAGAGTTGGGGCTCTGCAGCCTCCAGAAGAGAAGGCTTCCAGGAGAGCTTGGAGTGGCCTTCCAGGATCAGAAGGGGGCTGCAGGAAGGCTGGGGAGGGACTATTGACAAGGGCTTGCAATGCCAGGACAAGGGGCAATGGGTTTGAAGTGGCAGAGGGGAGATTGAAACTGGATGTTAGGGGGAAGTTGTTTGCAGTGAGGGTGGTGAGACACTGGCACAGGTTGCCCAGGGAGGTTGTGGCTGCTCCCTCCCTGGAGGTGTTCAAGGCCAGGTTGGATGAGGCCTTGAGTGACCTGTGCTAGTGGGAGGTGTCCCTGCCTATGGCAGGGGGTTGGAACTGGCTGAGCTTTGAGGTCCCTTCCAACCTTACCATTCTGTGATTCTATGACGTTTTAATGCAGCTTTTAGTGATGAAGAAATCAAGCTTGGCCACTCAACAGACTCTTCCAAATTTGCATTTATAATCCAATGCAGCATCCTTATTCCCAGGGATAAGGAAAAGAGAGGGAAGGGAGAACTGCAAGCCATTACACCTCATCTAAACAGCATGCAAGATGTCAGCGACCTGGAGGGACTAAAAACAATTAAATCAATTTGTAGGATGAGTCAATGGAAACTAAATGACAAAAAACAGCTTCAGCTGACAAGAACAAACAAATGCACCCAACAGGGATCCAAATCCTGACGTCTTTGCTCAGCCCTAATCTGGCAACTCCCACTGAGATCAACTGATTTGGCTTGAAGATGCCAGAAGTTTAAATTGAACACGGTCCTTAGGAGTTTCCCCGCGAGCAGGCTGTGCACAGGAGCAGCAGAGAGAGGGAGCCACGTGTCAGGCTGCAAGGTGCACTGCATGCAAGCTGACAATAGAGCCCTGTCACATCAGAGGTGATGTTATTTAGGTCACAGCATCGAGCATGTACAATAAGCACCACTACCCAAGGCCCATCAGAGCTCAGGCAGAGTGCCCATGCTGCTCAGCGGCACGCCGAGGAGATGGACACACCAGAGGCTCTCCAGAGGAGAAGCATCTAAGATGATAAAAGGTTTGGANAGGGCTGCAGCAGCTCTGCTGCCCACACTGCTCACTAAGGTCTGCTCCAACCCAACCCATTGGATGAGATGTGGAGCTGGGCTCAACACAAAGATAACTTAAGGGCTATAGATACAAAGAAAACTAAGCCACATAAGAGACCCCAGCGGATTTGCTGTGTTCTGCTGGCCTTGGTGCCTACTACCTTCAATAAAAGACAGGTCTGATGTAGTACTGCAGGTCTGAACAATACAGAGTCTTTGTTATGCTGGCTACAGCCACTGGTGAAGTGAGGCAGTGCTTTTGAAGTGCCCTTTCAACTGAATACAAGAATGCAACTCCATGTGGGAGGAAAATTGAGAACACTGCAATATGCATGATAGGAATAAACAGCAGCTGTCTGCCCATACACAAAAGCCCACTGCCAAATTACAGCACAGGATACCAGGCTGCCCCCTTTCCTTGCTGTGATTTGCTTTCCATGCCTGGGAGCATGAAATGAGGAGGTGCTGGAGGACACAGTGCTGGCAGTGCACAAGCAGAACACTTCTTACCCTGGATGTGGAGGGACACCTGCATGATTTATACAGCAGTGATGACACAGAAGGCACTATGGTAACACAAGATTCCCACAGGATCTGTGGAACCCAGGCAAACCTGCCTCGTGGCCATCCTTTGCTACTCCACTGGAACATGAGGGGCTGAATGTTTGCTGCACCTTTTCATAGAGCCATAGAATGGGAAGGCTGGAAGGGACCTCAAGGATCATCCAGTTCCAACCTCCTGCCATAGGCAGGGACCCCTCCCACTAGTACAGGTCACTCAAGGCCTCCTCCAACCTGGCCTCCAGGGAGGTTGTGCCAGTGTCTCACCACCCTCACTGCCAAGAATTTCTTCCTAACATCCAGTCTAAATCTCTCTCCCTCCAGCTGCAATCCATTGCCCCTCAGCCTGTCACTACAAGCCCTTGTAAAAAGTCCCTCCCAGCTTCCTTGGAGCCTCCTTCAGCTACTGGAAGGCCACTTGATTCTTGTTATTCCCCACTTCTCATTCTAGGTTTCAGAGGATATATACTCTAGTTCCAATTTGTCCTCTGGAGTAATCCAGGGGAAATGCCCAAGTATTTTTGTGGCAATAGTTTGCATCCACCAAGCCAGTTCTGACTTACCTGCATCCTGATTTGTCCCTGCTGAGGGATCAGCACAAGACATCCAAGCTCATGTTCACAGAAGACTGAGAGACAAACCCCAGCTTTTCAACTTGCAAGCCACACTCATCAAGGGAAATCTGTCTCCAAATATGTCCTGTAATCCTCCTCTTAGGGTATTCAAGACTGGGATTAACTCCATTTTAAAACTAGACCTGACCTAGGACTCATACCTGTGGCCAGTCCTTTAGCGCATGCCTTGTGAAACAACTTCCTCAACTTCACCAAGGGACTAAAGACCTTTCACCAAGAAAGCTCAGATGTTCTCCACTTCCCTGGGATGCCAATTAGCAATTTTACAGCTCCTTTAACATTTCAAGTGCAAAACCAAAGGCTTGGATCCAAGGCAATATGTATTTTGTTCTTTTAATTTTACCACCCAATTAAAATATCCCAGAGCATCATCCATGAAGATCTTTTCTGTAACAAACTGATGTATAGAATCATTAAAATGGGCTGGAAAGGACAACCAAAGTTATAGAATCATAGAATGGTGAGGTTGGAAGGGACCTTAAAGCTCATCCAGTTCCAACCCCCTGCCATAGGCAGGGACACCTCCCACTAGTACAGGTCACTCAAGGTTTACATCCAACCTGGCCTTGAACACCTCCAGGGAGGTTGTGGAGCATAGAATCACCCAATGTGATCAAAGATCCCATTGGGTGATTCTGTGCTCCACAATCTCCCTGGGCAACCTGTGCCAGTGTCTCACCACCCTCACTGTCAAGAACTTCCTCCTAACATCCACTTTCAATCTCCCCTCTGACACTTCAAACCCATTCCCCTTGTCCTGGCATTGCAAGCCCTTGTCAATAGTCCCTCCCCAGCCTTCCTGCAGCCCCCTTCAGATCCTGGAAGGCTACTCCAANTTCTGCATAAATAACACCTGGGACAGGACTGTGGCTACCACCCCTTCAAGAGCTTTAAAAAGCTCACCAAATAATCCTGCACAGTGACTGCAGTGAACATCACAATCAGGGAATGTGTTGGGTTGGAAGGGACCTCCAAAGCTCACCCAGTCCAACCCCCTGCACTCAGCAGGGACATCCTCCACTAGAGCAGCTTGCTCAGAGCCTTCTCCAGCCTCACCTTGAGTATCTCCAGGGATGAGACCTCAACTACCTCCTTGGGCAACCCATTCCAGTGCTCCACCACCCTCATGGTGCAGAACTTGTTCCTCACATCCCATCTAAATCTGCTCTGCTCTCATTTCAAACCATTGCTCCCAGTCCTGTCCCTGCAGCCCTCTGCAAACAGTCCCTCTGCAGCCTGCTTGTAGCCCCCTTCAGGTCCTGGCAGGCTGCTATTAGGTCTGCCTGGAGCCTTCTCTTCTCCAGGCTGAACAATCCCAGCTCCCTCAGTCAACTTCTCTTACAAATTTACTTAAGATCCAAATTAAAAAAGTCTCTTTGCAATTGCTTTTGACAGACTTGCTACATATCTGTTAAACAAACAACCAATTTAGCAGAATATGGAATCAGAAGTTTTAGTTTTCCCCCAGACAAACAGCCCTATGGTAGGAAATATAAACATTAGCACACTATTAACTGTAGCTGCCAAAATACAACAATGGTAATGTCACTCAGGCAAGCAGGGATTCAGGCATGGAGGAAAATTAACACAGAATTAAGTCCATAGGTTTGGGTACAGACATTGGATCACAGAATCCTAGAATGGC
>WBNM01032789.1:12682-24813 GCA_013399055.1 Ramphastos sulfuratus | reverse complement strand
CTCTGTGATTCTGTGATTGATTCAGCACAGCAGCTGAATCACAGCTGGGGCTGTGAGAGGGGAGATTGAGAATGGAGATGAGGAAGAAATTCTTTCCACTGAGGGTGAGGAGACACTGGCACAGGTTGCCCAGGGAGGCTGTGAATGTCCCTCCCTGGAGGTGTTCAAGGTCAGGTTGGATAAGGCCTTGGGTAATCTGGGCTGGTGGGAGGTGTCCCTGCCCATGGCAGGGGGTTGGAACAGGATGAGCTTTAAGGTCCCTTCTAATCCACTCTATGAATCTATGATTTTATTATTAACTTAAATAAATGAGATAATTACAGAGTTGAGTTTTTTTCCCCCTTTCATTCAAATTTTTTTCCTCTCTTCAACTTGCAGTAATAGCTTCCAAGTCTGGGGTGCCAGGGTAATAAATGTGAATTCTGGCAAGAAATGAAACAACAGTAAACATAATTTGGATTCAGTAGGAATGATGTTGTTCAGTGTCAACATTGACTGAAGCAGTTTCCAAGTGAGTGAGGCTTTGTAAGTCCTCCCTCCTTAAATTAATTTCTCCTTCTGACTCAGGCTCTGTAGATCTTGTTTTCCTTCAACTGATTTCTGCTGCTCCAGGACAGTTTAACTTGCATGTCACATAACCAGTGACTCTTCCTCCTGGCTCACATTAGCATGTCCAGAGCAATCCAGGGCTGCATCTTGTGGATGGATTCACATTTTAGTGCTATTTTCTGTCCATGCCATTTCACTCTGCCTACCCCACCCCTTCTGCAACAAAGGGATCTTAAAGGTGAAAATGCTACTAAAGCTCGAGAAAAGAGGATGCTGATTTAGTTTTAGCCTCTGTAAGCAGTCTTGAATTTGGGCACTGATACTGCAGAGAAGTGATTGAAGACCTTTCAGCTCCCATTCACACAGTCACAGGATAGGAAGGGTTGGAAGGGACCTCTGGAGATTATCCAGTCCAGCCCCCTTGCCAGAGCAGGATCGCCCAGGGCAGGGCACACAGGAATGCATCCAGGTGGGTCTGGAAAGTCTGCAGAGAAGGAGACTTCACAGCCTGTCTGGGCAGCCTGCTCCAGGCCTCCAGCAGCCTCATGCCAAGGAAGTTTCTCCTCATGTTGAAGTGGAACCTCCTGGGTTCCAGTTTGTGTCCATTGCTCCTCGTCCTGTCACTGGGCACCACCAAAAAAGAGCCTGGACCCTTCTTCTTGACCCCCACCCTGCATATATCTATAAACACTGCTCAGATCCCCTCTCAGCCTTCTCCTCTCAAGGCCGCACAGCCCCAGGGCTCTCAGCCTTTCCTCATCGCACAGAGGTTCCAGTCTCTGCAGCAACTTCGTAGCCTCTGCTGGACTCTCTGCAGTAGTTCCCTCTCCCTCTTGAGCTGGGGAGCCCAGAACTGGACACTTCTGTACAAATGGTAGAAGTAATCTGGGAAGAGAGTTTGTAGTTTCTAGTGAAAGGAGTGGTCAGAGAAAGCTTTGTGGGAGGAAAGCAATCAGCAGGACAGTGTAGTGTGGAAGCAGGAAGGAGCTGTGCGAGGGCCAGCTCAGTGCTGTGTGCTGCTGAGAGCTGCAGGTCAGACCAGATGAATGCCCTGGCTACATCCATGGACTCTGTGTGGGTTCATCTGTGTGGAACACCTAATCTGTACGGATTGAAGCCCAGGGAGAACTTCCTGCTGGGTCTATACCATCGATGGCCGCATCAGGCCAGCAGCTCTGATTGTAACGTGCAGAGACAGAGCAGGACAAAGAGGCAGCCAGGGCAGAAAGCACAGTGGCAGTGGATTGCTGCAATTACCTCCAACCTCACTGGGAAAAAGATTAAATTCTTCCCAATATCCATCCTAAACCTCCCCTGGCACGACTCAAACCAGTTTCCTCTTGCCCTGTTGCTGGTTACTTGGGAGAAGAGGCCAATTTTGGCCTCACTGCAACCTCCTTTCAGGGAGCTGTAGAAGTCTCCCCTCAGCCCTCTCTTCTCCAGCCAAAGCAGCCTCAACCCTCTCAGCTGCTCCCCCAAACCCCCAACCAGCCTTGATGCTCTGCTCTGGGCACCCTCCAGGACCTCAATGCCTTTCTCATACTTTGTATTTCTTATAAAGGGGCAAGGCAATAGGAGTGATGAAATCTACACCTTTTCACAGGACCAAAAATGTCCTTTTGATGAGTCCACAGTTGTCACAGGAGAGAAAAAGGGAAGAAAATTGACAACCAGCTGGACCTAAGTCACTGGGCAGGCTTTCAGAAAACAATATTTACAGCTTCAGCAGAGGTTGAATGATGCAGTTGCAAGCTCTGAGTTGAGGGCAGTCAAAGACACTGCTAATCCCTCAAAAATATTTATCCAACAGGAGTAGGAAACATGAAGAAGACTGTTTCATGTTTCCAACCAACTGATATCAGCATGCTGCTGAAAAGAAAATTTGTGTATAGATTCCATTAGACTTACCTTAAAGGGTGGTCAGACACTGGAACAGGCTGCCCAGGGAGGTAGTGGAGTCCTCATCCCTGGAAGTGTTCAAGAAACCTGTGGCATGGTACTTGGGGACATGAATTAATGGCTATGGTGGTGTTGGGTTGATCATAGAATCACCTGGATTGGAAGGGACCTCCAAAGCTCATCCAGTCCAACCCCTCTGCACTCAGCAGGGGCTTCCTCCACTAGACCAGGCTGCCCAGAGCCCTGTCCAGCCTCACCTTGAATATCTCCAGGGATGGAGCTTCAACCACCTCCATGGGNTGGCACTTAGGTGTTCCATGGAGCCTTCTGCTCTGCAGGCTGAACACCCCCAGCTCCCTCGGCCTGTCCCCACAGCAGAGCTGCTCCAGTCCCCTCTGATGGCTTTCATGTCCCTTCTCTGGCCCTGTTCCAGCAGCTCCATGTCCTGCCTGTGCTGAGGGTTGGGGCTGTTTGAGGAAGAGGAGGCTGAGGGCAGACTTCATTACTGTCTACACCTACCTGAAGGGACATTGTGGAGAGGCTGCTGCTGGGCTCTGCTCGCAGGTAACTGGAGACAGAACAAGGGGGAATGGCCTCAAGCTGAGGCTGGGAAGGTTTAGATTGGACATTAGGAAAAAGTTTTTCAGGGAGAGAGTGGTCAGGGACTGGAATGAGCTGCCCAGGGAGGTGGTGGAGTCATCCAGCCTGGCTGTGTTTAAGGGTGGTTTGGATGTGGTGCTTAGGGCTATGGTTTCAGGTGAATCTTGTAGAGTAGGGTTCTGGGTTGGACTTGGTGATCCTGAGGGGCTTTGCCAACCTGGGTGTTGATTCTGTGAGTCTGTGATGATCGTAGAGGCCTTTTCCAACCCAAACACTTCCATGATCCCATGGCACAGAGCTGAACAGTCAGAGCAGTTAGGAGGGAAAACATCTCTGAATATTTCCTGACACACACAAGAGCTCTGTTGCAGAACATATCCATGTGGATCTCCTGCTTGCATCTCTAGATGCATATATGCTGGGACATCTTGTCTGTGCATGTGCAGATCCATGTGTGTGTCTCTCTCTGTACTCTCAGAGCATTCTTTGGCAGATTCTGAAGCTGTTGTTCCAACACAGCCTGCAGTTCATGGACAGAAATTCACTGAGATGTGTGTTGGTTTTTTTTTTAAATCTTATTTTAGCCAACTCCCCACCCCACTCCCAACCCAGCAAACCAGATTCTGATCTTTCTGTTGTTTTTTCTTAGAAGGAATTCAGTTTCTAGTGGTTTTCTTGTCTGCAAAACACAGGCTCCTGTTCACTTTATGCACATTTGAATTCAGTTCAATGCTGGGGGGAGAAAATGGTTGAAATAAAAGCATTTTCTGCTTGATTGGGAATTAGATTTCTTGCAGTCATGGATTTTTAGGGCATATAATCCTGCTACAAGGATGTAGGGCTATGTACTCTGGGAGAGGGTAGATGTACAAGCTGGAAAAGGGGAGGTTTAGATTGGATTCTTAGGAAGGAATTCCTGACAGTGAGGATGGGGAGACACTGGAACAGGTTGTTCAGAGATGCTTTGGAGGCTCCAAGCCTGGAAGTGTTCAAGACCAGGCTGGATGAGGCCTCAGGCAACCTGGGCTGTGGGAGGTGTCCCTGCCCATGGCAGGGCGGTTGGAGCTGGATGAGCTTTGATGTCCCTTCCAACCCAACTCATTCTGTGAATCCCTCCCTGGAGGTGTTCAAGGCCAGGCTGGATGAGGACTTGGGCAACCTGGGCTAATGGGAGGTGTCCCTGCCCATGGCAGGGGGGTTGGAGCTGGATGAGCTTTGATGTCCCTTCCAACCCAACTCATTCTATGAATCCCTCCCTGGAGGTGTTCAAGGCCAGGCTGGGTGAGGACCTGAGCGACTTGATCTAGTGCAAGGTATCCCTGCCACCTGCAACTGGGTGACCTTTAAGGTCTCTTCCAACCCAAACCATCCTATGATTGTATTACTAACTTATATGAATGAGGTATTTAGAGAGCTGGAGGGTTGGTTTTTTTCCCCCTTTCATTCCATTTCTTTTTTTCTCTTTGAATTGCATGAATAGCTCCCAGAATAATAGGCAGCGAATTTGGGCAAGAAAGGAAACAGCAGCAAATGTAACAGCAACAGCAGAAATGCACATGAAAAAAAAAACCAAAAAACCAAACCAAACCAACAAAACCAAACCAACAACAAACATAACCATAAATCTCTAGGAAAGAAACAGATCTTTCTGTTGCAAGCAGTTGGACTTCCATCAGAAGGAAGAGCTTGGAATTGTTCCTGGGCTGCACTTGAAGTGCATCGATTCAGCGACGCGTGTCAACACAGCCTGAGCAGCGGCTCTCAGCTCCCAACTGCTGCTTCTGTTCCTAGAAAATCCTCATTAGCAGGGGAACAAAACAGCTCCTGAGCGGATCTCGTTATTTGTCTGCCTCCTTCTGCCACCCCTGCCAATAACTGGAGCTTTTGAGACGCCCCATTCTGATGTGAGGCACGCAGCAGGTCGGCTGTGCGCTGGGCCCGCTCCTGCTGGATGTTGATTGCTCTCTGTGCAGTGTGAAAAGCTTCCTATTCCCACAGCTTGCTGCAATATATCAATGGTAATGGATTCAGAATCATTATCAAGCTTGATGGAGGCTTGACTGGCGTGACAGATGTCTGCTCAGCTTTCCTGTTGCATGTGTTCTTTTCCCTCTGGAGCGATGCTTACATCAAACTCCACTATTAGCCTATCTCTTTGATGCTGTTTTGTATCAGCTGTTGGCTGGGGTGATCAATCTTTTCATTCAGAAGAGCTGCTGGCAGCCAAAGGCCAAACAGAGCAGCAGAAATCCAGCAACTGGCAAGCAGAAGAGTGAGCAGAATGCTTGGGCTGTGCTAAAGGTAGCATGGGGATGGCAGCGCACCTTGGTGCACCTGAGCTGTGTCTCCACGGGCAACAAGAAGAGAATCCTAGAATGGGTTGGGTTGGAAGGGAGCTCTAAAGGTCACCCAGCCCAACCCCCACTCATCCTGATGTGCTGCTTTGCCTTGGCAAGAGACAGCCAGAGGAGAATAAGTAAATGCATTCCCTTCCATACTCACCAGGGGAATGAGGGCAATGGTTTGAAGCTGGAGCAGGACAGAGTTAGGTTGGGCATCAGGAGGGAGTTCTGCACAGTGAGAGTGGTGAGACACTGGAAGAAACTGCCAGGGGTGTCACTGGAAACATTCAGGGTCAGATTTGGGCATCTTCATCTCGCTGGATTTGTCCCTGCTGACCTGTGAGGGTCCCTTCCAACCCAATGCCACCTGTGAGTCTGTAAGAACCAGGATGCTCCTCACCCCTAGGAATGGCTGAATTCCAGAGAGGAGATCTGAATCCATCCCAGCCCTCCAAATCTCTGCCTGGCTGCAGGTTGTGACAAAGCTTTCCCTTAGTTAATGTAATCCCAAGCCCTGCAGCTCACTCAAGAAATACACCAAGAATTGACACATTTGCATTAACTTTAATGAGCTCTTCCACTTATCCCTATAAAGATGCTGGTTTTGAATACAATCAGACCTTAGCTCCTGCTCAGCTCTAAGAGGTTGCTGTTCATTGTGGATTTTATTTTCTCTCTTCTTATTTCACAATCAATCATTCACACTTCATCAAGGAATCCCTGGCAGGCTCAAGGGCAGACTGGTGAGACAGAACAGAATTGGGAAGGGAGCTGGTTTTGTGATTTAACCTGCAATAAAGACTAAAACTCTGTAGCAAGTGTAACTGGCAAGCCATAGTGGACTGCTCTCAGGGACAAAAGATTGGCAGTGAACTTTCCTGCACCTCACCTAAGTTAGACTGTGATTAAAGCACTGGCTTTAGAAGGAGGGAAAATCTAGAGTTAGGTAAGAAGACTCATAGATGTGGGAAATGCAGAAGTTAGGCTTCCCTGAAAGCAGGGAATCGTAGAACAGTTTTGATTGGAAAAGATCTCTAAGGTCACTGAGTCCAACCTTCAACCCAACACCACCATGGCCACTAAACCATGGCCCTAAGTGCCATGGCCACATGGTTCTAGAACACCTCCAGGGATGAGGACTCCACCACCTCCCTGGGCAGCCTGTTGCAGTTCCTGACCACTCCTGCAGTAAAGACATTTTTCCTCCTCTCCAACTTAAGTCCCCCAACACAATTCCAGGCCATTTCCTCTTCTTCCATCACCTGATCCTAGGGAGCAGAGCCCAACCCCCATCTCCCTGCAGCCGCCTTTCAGGCAGTCATAGAATCATAGAATAGTAAGGTTGGAAGGGGCCTCAAAGCTCATCTAGTTCCAACCCCTTGCCATAGGCAGGGACACCTCCCACTAGTACAGGTCACTCAAGGCCTTGTCCAACCTGGCCTTGAACACCTCCTGGGAGGAAGCAGCCACAAGTCCCATGACTATGACTTGCAAATGTAACTCTGGCTGCTGGGCTGTTCTATTTCTTCTTTGTTTGATGAGCAGCTCCAACATCTCTCCAGGCTTGGGGCCCCAATGCCAAACTACATTTTAGAAAGCAGGGAAGGAAGGAAGCTGCTTTGCCATCATTCCATTAAACAGTTGTAACCAGTCTAGAGGTGATGCTTTTGTACCTGTTGAAGATTAGAGATCTCAGACTGTAGATGGTAGAGTTGTTATAAGGAGCCATTTAGGAGTCATTTAAAAAAAAAAAAAAAGAGAGAGAGAAAGAAAGAGAAGCTTTTGATGTTGCAATGCTTAAAGTGCTTAAAAAATCAGATTCTGGGTTCAGGTTGAAATCCATGATGCTGCATCTAGTGCCTGGAGGCTCTATATTGCAATCTCTCTGCTGCAAAGCTGGTTGGAGAGGTTCCCATCCTGAGGGCTTGGTTTCCATCATCACCCTCCTTTTCCTCCCTCTCACTTGTGTTGATTAAGCTTTTCTTGAAGCCCTGACACAAAATGCCAGGAGCAATCAAGGAGCGGCACAGTGCTGCAGAGAGCTGTAGTTTGCAGCAGCTGTCAAAGGTGGTCTCTAGGCAGGATTGTGACCTATTTGTGCTTTTTATGTAGCATCATGGGGAAACAAACTTCACAACAGATGGAGCCAGGCTCTGCTGGGTGATGCCCAGTGCCAGGACAAGGGGCACTGGGTGGAAGCTGAGGCATAGGAAGTTCCATGGAAACATGAGGAGAAATTTTTTCCCTGTGAGAGTGCCAGAACCCTGGAACAGGCTGCCCAGGGGGGTTCTGGAGTCTCCCTCTCTGGAGACATTCAGGACCTGCCTGGATGTGTTCCTGTGTGATCTGCTGTAGGTGCTCCTGCTCTGGCAGGGGGATTGGACTGGCTGAGCTTTGGAGGGCCCTTCCAGCCCCTGACATTCTATGATTCTGTGATCTTCAAACAGCTGCCAGATGGACACCTGGCACCTTCAAACACTCAGGTGGACACCTACCTTTGTCTACATAAACCACAGGATCTTTGCCTTTCCAATCCATGTATTTTTTTTTTCCTAGATTCACTGTGTGAGGATGGAAGAGAAGGATCTAAAACCACCCAGAGAATTGGATGTCAAATTTTCCAGGGTCGAATCTTGCCACTGAACCCCTTGAAATGATTTTGGCCCCAGCGTATGTGGATCATCTCCACACACACCAAATTTCAGCACAGCTTCTTGGCTTTCTTTCAAAAAAGCCTCTGCCTTGCCTTGCAGTTTAATATTGTCTTGCATTAATGCATTCAGCAACATCTTTAAGCTATTTAAAGTCCAGATTAGTTTTTTTTTCTCTTGATCCTTAATTATATCCTTTCAAAACAAATTTCCATCTGTTTTACTTTAAAGTTTCCGACATCTTATCTTGGGAAAGAAGCATAACAAAATGTAGTCTATTTCCTTGGTAATTGAATCAAGAGGAACAGAATCTCACTGTGTGCAGTCCTGGATTCCCCAACACAAGAAGGACATGGAACTGTTGGAGCAAATCCAGAGGAGGCCACCAAGATGCTGAGAGGGCTGCAGCAGCTCTGCTGTGAGGACAGGCTGAGAGAGTTGGGGCTCTGCAGCCTGGAGAAGAGAAGGCTTCCAGGAGAACTTAGAGTAGCCTTCCAGGATCTGAAGGGGGCTACAGGAGGGCTGTTGAGGGACTATTGACAAGGTCTGGTAATGACAGGACAAGGAGTAATGGGTTTGAACTGGCAGAGGGGAGACTGAATGTTAGGAAGATTAGGATTGGATGTTAGGAAGAAGTTGTTTGCAGTGAGGGTGGTGAGACACTGGCACAGGTTGCCCAGGGGAGTTGTGGAGCACATTCTGTGATTCTGTGATCCACAACCTCCCTGAAGGTGTTCAGGACCAGGTTGGATGAGGCCTTGAGCGACCTGTTCTAGTGGGAGGTATCCCTGCCTATGGTGAGGGGTTGGCACTGGATGAGCTTTGAGGTCCCTTCCCACCTAAACCATTCTATGATTCTATGATCCTCACTTTAGAAATGGGATCCTTTGCCCAGGTTTGGAGTAGCTGCATTTCCTACACCTTCCAGAGCTTACAAATGGCAAGGCAAGATAAGCCTGATATTTATGAGAATCTAGTTTTGAGGAGGGGACTCCAATCACCTCCCTGGGCAGTCTGTGCCAATCCCTGACCACTCTTGCAGCAAAGACATTTTTCCTCATCTCCAACCTAACCCTCCCATGGCACAATTTCAGGACGTTTCCTCTCCCCCTATCACCTCAGACTAAGGAGCAGAGCCAAACCCCCACATCACAGGATCATAGAATGGTTTAGATTGGCCAGGAGGGGCAATGCCATTCTGAGGTGGATTAGAAGAGCTGTGGTTAGTAGGTCAAGAGAGGTTCTCCTGCCCCTCTACCCTGTCCTGGTAAGGGCACATTTGAAATATTGTGTTCAGCTCTGGGANTCCTGCTCTGGCAGGGGGATTGGACTGGATGAGCTTTGGAGGTCCCTTCCAGCCCCTGACAGTCTGTGATTCTGTGAATTCTTGCTGTAACAAAAAATTATAATTAACATTTTCCTGACTCTCTCTGATGCTTGTCAGGGATATTGTTCTATCTGAAGCACAGATTACAGTGTTTAAATCTTATCTTGTCCAATCCCCCAAAGACATTTAGACTGTTATGTATTTGGCAGACCCCCAGGCCAATCTCAGCTCCAACCATGCAGTTGCATTTCCTGCCCAAATTGTCAATCCCCGTCACAAGTCCTTTATTTGCTGCTGAACTGATTGTTTAATCCCATTCTGAGATGTAGGAAATAACTGGGAACAAAGCCTCTGCACCTCTCTTTTCCTGGTGTTCAAATCAGAGCTGGATCTGCAAGCACAGCAGGTGCAATTCCACTGAGGCTCTGTCTCTTAGAAGGCTCTGAATCAAAGGATGTGATACACTGGTCACAAATTAGGGAGGTCAAGATCAGGACATTCACAGCTCAGACTGTTGGCAGTGGTTTGAAACTAAGGGGCTCATAGGAAAGCTGGAGAGGGACTGCTTATAAGGGCAGGTGGTAACTGGATGATGGGGGATGGCTTGAAACTAGAGCAGGGCAGATTTAAGTTAGGTTGAGCAAAAGTTCTTTACTCTGAGGGTGGCAGGAGACTGGAGTGGGTAGCCCAGAGAAGTTGTGGATGCCTCATGCCTGCATGAGGCTTTGAGCAGCCTGGTCTAGTGGAGGCTGTCCCTGTCCATGGCAGGGGGGTTGGAGCTGGATGATCTTTAAGGTCACAGAATCAGAGAATCACACTGGAAGGGACCTCCAAAGCTCACCCAGTCCAACTCCCCTGCAGTCATCAGGGATATCCTCAGCTAGATCAGGTTGCCCACAGCCCTGGCCAGTCTCACCTTGAATATCTCCAGCCATGGGGCCCCAACCACCTCTACAGGTAACCTGTTCCAGTGTCCCAGGACCCTCATGGTGCAGCACTTGTTCCTCACATCCAATTTAAATCTGCTCTTCTCTAGTCCGAAGCCATTGCCCTCATCCTGTCACTGCAGGCCTTTGCAAACAGTCCCTTTGCATCCTTCTTGTAGCCCCTTCAGGTAGTGGCAGGCTGCTATTACATCTCCCTGGAGCCTTCTCTTCTGCAGGCTGAACCCCCCCAGCTCCCTCAGCCTGTCCTCATAGCAGAGCTGCTCCAACTCCCTGACCATGTTTGTGGCCCTAAAGTCCCTTCCAGCTTAATCCATTCTCTGATGCTATTTTGTAGTAGCCTTTGAATACCTATCAAATGTGCTGCAAACAGGACACCTGGATAGGATCTTCAGCTGGTGTCAGTCAGCATTTCTGAAAGGAGCTACACCACATGCCCAAAGTTTTCTGGATTTTGTTTGAGTCAAATTGAGCTGCCAGGTGAATCCCTCTTTAAACATCCTCAGAGCTGTGAATCATAGAATCATAGAACTACAAAATCATAGAGTCAGTCAGGGTTGGAAGGGACCACAAGGACCATCTAGTTCCAACCCCCCTGCCATGGGCAGGGACACCTCCCACTAGATCAGGCTGGCCACAGCCTCATCCAGCCTGGCCTTAAACACCTCCAGGCATGAGGCTTCCACCACCTCCCTGGGCAACCCCTTCCAGGCTCTCAGCACCCTCATGCTGAAGAACTTCTTCCTAACATCCAGGCTGAATCTCCCCATTTCTAGCTTGGTTCCATTGCCCCCAGTCCTATCACTACCTGAGAGCCTAAAAAGTCCCTTCCCAGCTTTTTTGTAGCCCCCTTAAGATACTGCAAGGCCACAATAAGGTCACCTGGGAGCCTTCTCCTCTCCAGACTGCACAGCCCCAACTCCCTCAGTCTCTCCTCATAGCAGAGCAGCTCCAGGCCTCTGATCATCCTCGTGGCCCTTGTCTGGACACCTTCCAGCACATCCATAGCCCTCTTGTTCCAGGGGCTCCAGACCTGGATGCAGTACTCCAGGTGGGGTCTCAGCAGTGCAGAGCAGAGGGACAGGATCACTTCCTTCACCCTGCTGCCCACACTGCTCTTGCTGAAGCCCAGGCTCTGGTTGCTCTCTGGGCTGCAGCCTCTCTCACTGCCAATGGTCACCTTCAGGAATCTCTCCACTCCCTAGCTTCCAAGAACTTGGTGGTGGGTATGGCAGGACTGATGAGTGTGCTCCCAGTGTTGTATACTAAAGCAGGAGCTATAGATCCTCGATGTAAACTATCTACCAAAAGCAAGGAACAGTGAGGTGATAAATGCTGCTGATGGCAAAGTGATTCAGAATAATCAAATCCACAGTGAGCTGTGAAGAGCTGCAGAAAGCCTTCACATGACTCCAGACAGGGTGATAAAAATTGCAAATGAAATTCAATGCTGACAAAAGCCAAGTGCTGAAGGAAAAAAATTAACCAAACTCTCCCTCTTCTAGTGCTGCTCCACCTCTGCTTTACTGGTAGCAGCTGTCTTGCTTTTCCCAGAGGTGCATTGGGAACTGCTTGAAAGAAAGAAGCCAGAGAGTTGTGGTGAATGGGATGGAGTCCAGCTGGAGACCTGTAACAAGTGGGGTGCCACAGGGGTCAGTACTGGGACCAGTTCTGTTCAGTATATTCATCAATAACCTGGCTGAGGGCACAGAGTGCACTGTCAGCAAGTTTGCTGATGGCACCAAACTGGGTGGAGTGACTGCCACACCAGGAGGCTGTGCTGCCATTCAGAGAGACTGGGACAGGCTGGAGGGGTGGG